>PVJX010032312.1:0-20522 GCA_004027295.1 Dolichotis patagonum | reverse complement strand
CTTAAAGATACTACTCAGATTGTATGTTTTAATATACAAACATTTACTCCAATATGATCAAAATTTTCAAGAAGAACAGGTCCAAAACATCAATTTTCATGGTATAAGGCTCCCGAACTGTGTTGCTGATGAAATATGAGCCTATTTCCCTTTGCACTGCAGACCGTGTCATCAACCATGCAGGCACTGACAGGAAACATGGCTCTCGACCTCAGTGCCACAGTGCTCATGATCTCTGCAGCCTGCCAGATAAGGGAAGAATAAAAAGATCAATATCAAACTTTCTGATTTATAAAGCGTGATTTATAAAGCGTTCAGCACTGGTGCAGTAACCCTGAGTTTTCAGAAAACTTGCTCAAAAGCAAGTTTTCCTCTCTGAACAAGATTGCAAAACTCTGAGGTTAGGTCAGAAGTTAGTTTGAGACCAGCCAGAACCAATATTGTATCCACTTTACTACTGTTATTTCTTACCAATCAAATCTAAGAAAACAAAACCCCATCTGGCTCATAGTAGGTAGGCACTCTGGAATCACTTGCCGGTAGCATCTGAACAAGAGATTGGGAAACGGTGATTTCTTATTTCCATTTTGTTCCATGCAGCCATACATAAAAAGGACCTGGGGAACTCATTTCGGAAAAGAACTGCAGGTCCTTGAAATTCACTGGCTATGACCGTGTTCAGAAGCCTGTATGAAAGGAAGCCAGAAACTACTGTACACTGGCCAGGAACTTCTCCCTTCAAGGGCACTGAGGAAGATGTGCATAAATTAGGAACTAATGTATAGGGTCAGATACATTTAACATCTTCTGAAGATCAAGTATCAGATAGCAGATAGCTCTGATTGGCAGTGTCACATACTTTTTTGTTGTTAAAAAAAAAAAAGAAAGCTTTTTAAAAAATTTTTAAACCAAGATAGGGGACAGTGCTTTCCAACTGACTCTGACACTTTCTGGCTTTATAGTCATAGGTAAGTCTTATTTCTCTTCTCACATATGAAGTGGGGATATAAATAGGGTTTCTGTGAGGGTTAAATGGACAGGAGTATTGAACATGCCTTGTAAAACTTTGAAGGGATGAGTTACAATGAACCTATCCCACTGTTCATAGTAAAGCATATGTCTCCCAGGTAATTAGGAAAGCAAAGGTGAGAGTTGCTATGAATACTCTGTGACAAAGGAAGCCCACAATATTAGTGCATCTACCTGCAGGAAGAGAGCTTGGGAGCAGAGACTTTGCTGGACTAACCATGGCATCAAAATAATGGCCTAATAGCCTATGTTTTGGACTTAGTGCAAGAGTTGCTTGCAGTTTCATAAGGACATGATTATTTCCTTCACATGTTAATTTACTGCCTAGAGTTGAATGAATTGAAGGTCTAAAACACAGCCAGACCACGATGAGTAAAGAAGAGAAGACTAATGTTCCTCTGGACAAGATCCCCTGTGTGTGTTCAGTCTCGACATTAGGTAGAAGTTAGAAGGCACATTGAAGCCCCGGAGAAAAAAAATCACAGCATCAGGAGGAACATGGCAGCAGATAAGTCTCCTGGGTAGCAGGTGGAAATATAGTTTTTCTTCAACAAGAAAATAAGTGCCCATATCAGGCCCACAGCAACCCATGAATTCACTGGAAATTGCAGATACACGTATATCTGTTATGTTCCGCTGAGAGTGTATATTAGAAGATCTCCACTTTTTTCCCACATAATTCATTTTTCAGCATGGTATAGAAAGGGAACACCCTGTAACAAAGATAGCCATAGGTAGGAATCAAGGAAATCATTTTTATATAGAAGAATGGTTTTATTGTTCTATTTTTTTCCATTCATGTTTCCATGTGGATATCAAGTATCCACCATCTAACATAAATGTCTTCTAATTTTACATGTTGAAAATAGTGCATAATCTTAAATCTTGCTCAACAGAGAATTGGATCAGGATATGACTGTAATAAGAACTGGATTGAGATTTTGGCTCTGTGACTATTTTCTTCATGCAAATGGCATCGTAGGAAATTGCCTTAAAAACCTAGCATTAAAATATATTGCATGAAGTTATGCGGCACGATACATCCAAAATTGTTTGAAGAATCTGAAAACCTACTGGAAATGTTAGCAGAGTTGAGGTTTCCTTGTTCTATTTTAGGGAAGAGGTCACGTGATTCCAAATTTTTGAACTGTTCTACAAAACCGTATCAACACAGTGGTAACATTCTGCCATTCATAGGTTTCAAATTAAATTTACATCTCATATATCCCTTAGCTATTTATCATCATGCAAATAATATTTTTAAAACTTTTCTCCAAGCTATTTAGTAGTGAGCATCCTGAGAGAGAAATAATGCTTTGTAAAAACACTGGACTCCTTGTTAGCCATCCTTCCTACTGATTTCAATTTTATTCAAGTTTCCCCAAATGCAAGTCATTTCCTGCTATGTAGATGGTCTCACATCCCACTCTAAAACTCCAACACCACCCCCAATCACATTATAGCATTCTAAAATAAACTTTTCATGCCACAAGTCTTTTTATTAATAGCTTTTCACTTTGAATTGCATTTTAAGCTAAGTACCACAGCAATTTCCTGAACAATACCTAGAAGGTACAGCAGCCTTTCTTCATTTGGTAACCTTTCATCACGAATTGCAGACGGATGGCAAATGTAGCCAATTAAACCTGGAAAATACTTCTCACTTTGTTTTTAATGACTGATATATACTCTGTCTGAGAGAGATATACTAGCCTCTACTACTGTCCTCCTTTGCTTAAGAAACAAGAGCAAGTCAGATTTCAAAGGAAAACCATAGATTGTAGTGAAAGTTTCCAATTTTCTAGGATCTCTTCTACGAGCAGGTGTGGGGCTTTGAGCAGGAGACTGTTTCTGCAGCTGCTGGTCTTTCACACCTGCCAAGTGGTTCTGCCTTAGAGAATGAATGAACATAATGATCAAATATCATCCCCCACTTAAATCTCTCTTTATCCTTTCTCAGTGTGGCAAGACCCAAATAACTCTGTGGGGAAAGTTAATTCCCAAACATAAAAAAAAAAAAAAAAAAACTTGGGCACAAGAATTTATTGTTAAAACTGTTAATGTTTAATTTTACAATTTTCATATTTTTGTTCAAAGTAAAAATATTGTAGACAAGCTTACAAGATTATTTATATATGGCTTCTAGACAAGACAAAATTAAGAAGTCTCTTACCTCAAAGTTGTCTCTTTCCTTATTTATGAATCATTGTATTTAAACTTTTTAGTAGCTATACCATTTTTGCAATTCAAACTAATTATTTTTCAAAGATGATTAAAGTGATTCCTGGTTAGAATTGGTGACAGGGTCAGTTTCATGCAGACAAAGCTTAGATGGAAACTTTGTCCTATATGCCAGCTGCTTCTCTAATGAGTGCAATTTAGGTTAACAATCTCCTTGTTTTAAAATAAAAATAATTATAGGGCTTTTTGAGCTTATCAGCCAGTCATTCTTTAATGTGAATGAATTTAAATTATTTTCTTCTTAAATGATATCAATAGCAGAAATGAGGGGGAATAATAAGCATTTTTGGTGCAGAGTATTGTTGGATCTTCACCAGAGAAAACACAGGGTCAAAGTTGGAGGAACAGGGAAACAGAGATTGGAGTTAGAAAAGTATAGCTCTATAGATCCCAAGAGGAAGGACACGCAAAGTGCACACAACAGGAACTGAACTATTCTGCAATTTTGCTGGAGGCTCAGAGGCAAACTTACTTTCTGTTGAAATTCATTTTGTATGCCAAGTTGTTTTAAACACATGCTTGTTTTATACAGTACCTCATAGCACCCAAACAGACTCCTCTTTCTTAGGAAGTAATGTGGGGGAGGTCTACAATGTGGAACGAGTTATGAATGCTAGGTAGTGATGGCAAGGGTTGGGTAAGTTGGGACATTTGCCAATCATAGGGTACCTGAAGGACCTCAGAAAATGTCCATCCAGAGATCAAACATGGCTATGCCAGGTACTTGAAAATGAAAGAAATTAGGAGAACCTCACAAAACAAAGTAATATTTTCTGACCATCTCCTACACTTTTTACTCTCCCCCTTTTACCCCTCTAAGAAAATCGTAGATACAAGAGCCCTTCTTCTCCACTGAGCTTTGCAGTAAGATGTGAAATTTATCCTCTTTCTCCAACACAGAAAACTAGCCCTCCTCTCCAAATAAACACATACACATAAATCAAGCAAGCCATGTAAAAACTAATGGCCACTCTCAGAACTACCTCTGCTGAAAGTAGGCTGAGAGACTTTCATTTAGAAAGGGTCTGGTTTCAAGGGATTCAGGCATAAATATATTGGGAGAGAGAGACACTGCCATGCTTACCATGATTGACAGGTTTTTTCTAATGTTAATAAAATAGCCAATTGCAATCCACATTGATAATTTTAAATATGTGCTTTATCATTTTATCTTTTGAATCTGAAAACTCCCATGACCAATTTTCTCATGAGATGCATATATACTCTTTGATGAGAAAATATTCCCTCCTAGGACTATACTGCTATTTTACTTTTATATATATTATGTATGCATGTCTCACATAAATGTATAAACCCTACATATACAGCTCACCTTTGATCCATTCAATTAAAGAGTGAAGATCATTTAGATCATTTTTTCTATAAGATTAAATATTTCATATAAGCTTCTTGTCTTCTAAGCATTTATTGTTTAACAAGTCTAAAATTCCATTGTTACTCAATATTCTGTTGTCAGGATGTTACTAAGGGTTGAATTAACAAAATATATATATCATAAATCACCTCTAGCCAATAATGTTGTCTGTTTCCTGAGGTTACTTTACCATCTGGAGACACAGGAATATTTTCACTTCTCTTTTGATATACAGATCCGCCCCCCCCCCAATATATACACACTTCAGGAAAAGAGACATGTGTATAGATATTTTAATGCTGTACTAAATGTACTGAAACATCCTCATATTAATACAAGTTACCTTTGATCGCTGCAATTGTGAGAGGTGCTTAAAGTAGTAGCCATTAGCTTCCAGACATTCATTAGTACGATGAACTGCTGCTTGGATAAACTCGGTTATTGAGATTGCGAGTTTCCAATTTCTTCTGTAAGGGCCAGCAGTGTAGTGAGTTTTCTGCAATATATGATATTCTCTAGGGTCCCCCATAGGTGATTAACACTATCTGTTGAAAAATCATCACCCTCTTTTCCCAGATTCTATAGATGTCTTAGCTTATTTCTCTAAATGTTTTCATTCTTTCTCTACTTCTTAGGGAAGGAAGAAGAAAACAACCATTACAAATAAATTCAATATTAGAGAAGAGCAAATATTGTGCTGTTATTTTATTTAAATAATTTTTAAAATTTTAGATGTAAATTATGTTAGACATACTAAAATGTTTCCATTTACAACGTTTCAGAACTAAGACTTTCTGGTTAGCTTTTCATTAAGAATTCAGTGATATTAACTTATTGTCAGTTATGTGCTATGTATGATTTTTGGTTAAATTTTAGTTAAGAGAAATAAATCCCTATAGATTGAATTCTATATGTTAACTTAAAAGTTTGAATTAACATTCTTTATACATAATTTCCATAATTATAATTCTGCTATGAAATATGTTTTTCTTGATTTTATATCTTAGCCTAAAACTACTTTTTCCTATGATAGATTTTTTTTTTAAGAAATGAGAAGTTGGAAAATACCTAATACATCAAATTAACCTGGAGACTTTAGCTTCTAATCATACAGTGACTCAACAGATAAGATTTACCACAAGCTTAAGAGAAGAATATTTGGATAAATTTTACTAAACAATTGGTATTGGGGTTCCTAAAAGACAAATTTTTCTACCTATGCAAACTGTTTTTATCCTCCTGATTTCAATATACACTGTAGGACAGCTTCGTCTCCAGTGACAACTTCATGCAAAAAATAGACACCGCATGCTTTGGTAGATTGTCTCTAAAGAAAGATGTAAAAAATTCTGCCCCTCTCGGATTATCTCTGTCTCTCATTTCACTAAATATGAAGACTGCCCCTCACCCCTAGGGCTGACTTACTTTTGCTGATAGGGAACAGTGAAAGGGGTGCAGTGCCAATTTTCAATGAAGGCTTTTGGGGTACTATTGGCTGCAGCTTTCATCCCATTGGAATCTGTCCTCCATGTTGTGTGGAAGCAAGTGTAGGCCATTGAATGCAGAGAGGTCACATGGAGGGCAAGTAAATGCTTATCTGACTGTCAGCACCAACTCTGGGCACGGGAATGTGGAGTTGGACCTTCAGCTGTCACTGTGCTACAATACACAGTTGAAGGCAGTTACATGAATAACAAACTCCAGCCCATGTCACGTGGACAAAAGAGCCAAGCCACAGACACCAACCAATCAAAAATCATGAAGAAAGAAAAAGTAGTATTATTTTTTTATTTTAATGAGAAAAATAAAAATAAAACAAAATTTCAAATTTTTATTCACATATTTGCAGTACAGAATGGTTGCATTCATTATGGGGAGTTGGTACATGTACATAACACGTGTTAACTTCCCCACCTCCTCTTTTCTCTTTCTTCATCTCTAGATCCCTTTCCTATTCATAAAAGATCTATCTCACTGTTTCCTGTTACCTATCTTACATTTTGTTCTTTTAATTGTTTATATTTTGGGTATATAATAGAAACCATGTGGTATCTTAATGTGTTTCTGATCTATTTCACTTGATATTATGGACTCAAGGTGCATCCATTTTCCTACAAGTCACTCAAATTTGCCTTTTTTTGTACCAGGAACTGAATTCAGGACTTCACACTTGCCAGGCAGGTGCTGCACCACTGAGCTAAATCCCCAGCCCCAATTTGCCCTTCTTTACAGCACAGTAGTACTCTATTATGTGTACGTTTAACATTTTCCTCATCCATCCATCTGTTAATGAACATACAGGTCACTTCCAGTATTTATCCTTCAAGTGTTGTGCTGCTATGTAAACAAAACACTGGTTTTGGCTACTAAGTTTTTGGAGTGGTTACCTATAAAATAATATAAAGCTAAAATAATTAAAGTCTATTGTGATGATAATACACATTTTTATAACTGAAACCACTGACAAAAGTATGCAAAAATACTTTTTAAAATGAAAAACTATGAACATTCATAGGTTGTATAGTTAAAACTTCTATTATGTTATTCTCTTTGCTGTTACTATCAAATGCAATTTTCTATTTTCCTAATAATTAACCATATACATAGATATACTTATAATATATATCTATATCTATACCATGGGTGGTAGACTAGTAAAAATTATTTTTTTCTGTGAAATTCTTAATGTAATTATTCAGAGATAGAGTAAGTTCTAATTAAGTCTTTGGTATGACAGCATTTGGAACATAGTAGTTTTAAAGAGGTCTAAGAATTTGGGAATAAAATTGCACTGTAGAACTGAAACAGAAAAAAAAAATCAAGCCACTCACTGTTATTAAAAGCAGGCAGGGAAACCAAAGACATGATTTATAAATGTGTTGATCGCAAAGGCCTGAGACATACCTATGCCTGGTCAAGGTGACCAAGACATAGCATCAAGTAGCCGTATCTGGAATGTGACTGATGTGAAAGAAAATTGTAGGTTATTCATTTGTGCTGTACCTTGCTTGGCTTGACACGGTGCTTCTGTGGGCACTCAAAAAGAAAATGAGCACTGCTAAGCATGAATTGTCGTGTTTATCAACACTATACAGAGAAACCAATGCTGTAATCCAAGCAGCCAAAGTTCTTTAGATAGAGAAGTACTTAGATTGGAGGAAGATGATTGGTTAGTACATGGAGTTTCATCCTCATAACCAATAAAAAACATGCCACTTTATCTGTCTAAGTTTAATTTTCTTAGGTTTGTGTGTGAATTGGGGGATTGCTCATGTACATAATTGACTACAGTTCTTGGGAGAGGGATACTTCACCTTTGCAGAAGATACTAGTCCTTTGCATTGTTGGATACTATTTAACCATTCAGTCTCCTAATACACAGTATAATGGTGAAAGATAGTGAGTCAGTGTTGGGTTGTGAATAAAACAAAGTTAGGGAAAGGGCAGGTTTACTCTGTCTTCTGGAAATGGCTCACAGATTTTCCTTGCCCTGTTGGGACCTCAGACCCCTGTGTTTTGGTTCCCAGTCCCGTTTAGTTACCAGGATGAATTACACCACTGATTTTCCTGATAGAGTCATATAGTAGAATACCTGGGCCTCCAAAATCACATAAACCAATTCCATCATAAAATTTCTCAAATATATATACGTATATATATATATATATGTATATATGCATATATATGTACATATATACATATTAAAGTACAGTGATTTGTATACATATACATATATGTATACATATATATATATATATACATATATAAATATATACATATTAAAGTACAGTGATTTGTTTTGTTTTGGTTATTTGCCAGGACAACCCTGACTAATATACATCTCATTTTTTTTTTATTTTTGGTAAACTATTAGTCATAGTATCACATATTTAACTAATAGAAGGGAAAAGGAGACCAAAAGGGAGAAGGTTTCAACAGTTTACTTTTCTTTATTCTTTTTTTTTTGACCTATTTGCTTTATCATTATTGACATATAACACATACACTAGGAGATGTACTAGGACTGACTCTGATCCTACAAATTACACAAACTTTAAATATTGCCTTTAGTGCCTAATTAGAATTATAAGTGCATCTCAAAAGGACATTAGATGAGCCCTGGTATCTCCTTCGGTAGTAACGATGGAAGTACGGTAAGCAGACTCCACCGTCCTTGCACAGGGCTAGCTATATAGTCACACGGGGCCCAGTGTTTGTAAAGATCCTGTATTTGTTCAGTATTCCATTATGTTCCACTGAGACCCTCAATACCTGAGCCAGGGAATAAACATTGTCATCTTGCAGAGAGTTCTGTAAACTATGTAGCAAGTCCTATTTTGCACTTCACCAAATATGCACCAAGTAGTAGTATCTTAAAGAATTATTAACATATAGGTTATGTAAACATTGTTTTCTTACTAACAACAGGGAATACATAGTTCTAAAAAAGTGGATGCAAATATTTGACTTAAAGCATACAAGTTTGCCATAAATTTTTGCTTTCTTGCAATGAAAGCTATTTGAAAGACATATCACCATACTCCTTAAATCTAACATGAATGGGGCTGGGCCTATGGTGCTCCTTCTGTAGTACGTCTCACACATGTCATTGACAATATCTTCCTCCTAGTCCTTATGCCTGCTAATCTTTGGTCAGTCTTTGACAATTCTCCTTCCCTTATCTCCTACAGCCAATACTTGCCAACGACTATTGATTGTACTTCATAATAACTCTCACTTTGGTTCCTTTTTTCCGATTCCTACAGCCACTACCAAATTGGAGTCCCTCTTTACTTTGCGTCTAATTTACTTCAATAGCTTCCTTACTGGTTTGCCAATTTAGTCTTGCACTGTACACTCAATTAATTTTAGTTATTGCTTTAAGTTTATATTCCAAAGGTATAGCACTGATCATGTTATGCTTTGGCTCAAAAACCTTGAAGGCTTCCCACTTCCTGCAGAATTAAATCTGTATTCCTCAGCATGTCATTTATGTCTCTGTGAACTGACCTTAATCTATTAGTACATTTTCACTGTTTTCTAATTATAGAAGATATAATAACATCATTTTTTCTTCTTATGGGTTATCAAATGTGCTTTGCATATTTATCATTTTGTTAATTGAATTATTTACTAAACACATTTGCAAAGAACTAAGAGAAGACTTGAGAGGTGAAAGATGAGACTGAAAATGTAAAACAAGGTCTTTCTTGGTTTTGTGAGCCTTGTACGACTTGGGAAAGAACATGAGTTTTATTATTCATTGATGTGTATAGAAAAAATAATAAAATGATCAGATTTTATTTAATTGAGTCAGTCTGTTTCTCTGACAGAGAATGAATCCAAGAGGACCTGTGTAGGAAGGGAAAATATCTATTTTTTCTCATTAAGTTTATAATTGAGACCCCTATTGAAGAAATAAATTAACAAGAGAAAATTACATTTATTCACTATATTTTATGTAACATTGTAGCTTTTATAAGTAAATGAAAGAACAGAGAAATATTTAAATCAGTACTTTTATGCTAGGATTGATTAAGATTTGCTGATAATAGGGAAAATAGAGCAGAAGGAATGTAAATTGTAGTAAATGAGGAAATTTAGCAAAGATTTTTCTTCATCTTTTCTAAACTTGATCTTCAGAGTTAAGAATATTCAAATCTTGTGAGATAGGAGGGCATCTCTTTCACATTGAGGATTTTATGAAATTGTTTCTTAAGCTGTATGATCTCATAATAGTGTTAGAAACTCCTTTTTAGGTTTTATTAAGCTGCTAAAATAGCACAAGAAGAACCTAAGAGTGATGTTCCTGATTGCATGGTGTTTTTATCCCTTTTGCTTTAAATATTCAATATAGGCAGACACCATAGTTTGAGTTGAAATGCCATCACATGAGCTAGTAAAGACATCTTAGGAAAGTACGTATGTGAATGGAGTAAAGTGGACAATTTAAGAAATACTTAGAAGCCACGATCAATAAAACAAAAAGATTGATTGGATGTAAAATCAAGGATGGCTCTATTTCTTTAACAATGATTGATTGTCCACTTACCAACATAGGGAACACAGGAAGAGTAGCAGGTCATGATAAAGCTAACACGTGGGGAAAACCATAGGAAAAGAGGACAAATGAACTCTGGGACCCTTAACCTGCTACTCATTAACAGCATGACTGTGTTCTCTTTGCCTCAGTGCTTTTGCCCAAAACAGTATGCTTTGCTCACCCCTGTAGATGCTCAGTGACTAAATGAAAGCAGAGAAAACTTGACTCAATTTAATAGCTGTCTCCATTATTATGTTAAAGCTCTGAGTCAGATACTTCCTCGGCTGTTCATATAGACGTACTAACCATTGAGGAAAGGTCTATTAAAAATGGCCAGAATAAGGCTGATTAGCCTTAAATGAACATATTTTACTATCGGTTTTAAACATGATGAGTTATTTAAAGAATATATGTGAAAAGCAGTGGCAGAAAAGACTAAAAAGGAACCCAAAGTTAAATATTATTCACTAAACAACTGAAAATGGGATCAAGTTTTATTAGTTGGATATTAGTAAAATTTGTGTAAGATTTTAAAAGTAAAGGGAGAATACTGTCTTGGCTATTTTGTTGTATTTTTTGTTTGTTTACTTTTAGTAGAATCTCTAAAATCAGAAACATAATTGTTAAAAGATTTAATATTGAAATGGTAGATGTGATTCTGACTTGCAGGTATTTGCTCTTTTAGTCTTCCAAGTTCTCATTTGTGGACATAAAATAATGACTCTGCTTGAAAAAAAATAGGACAATAGTTTATCCTGAGTCAAAGGAGTCTCCATGACCTGGACAATGGATTCAAGTTACCCGGAATACCATTTCACTGTGGAAGACATTACAAGAGCTGCTTTTACAGTCACAGGAGGAAAGAAAGCCATAAATCAATCTATTTCCTGATTGCATTGGTGGTATGGTCATCGGACAAGGTCTAAGGAGGTCTCCCTAAAAGGAGATGGAGTTTTGAACTCAACACAGGCAGGTTCTTGATTTATCCCTGTAGAAAAGCATTTCAAAGTACCTCAGGGAGACAAATCTATTAATCAGATAGAGGAAATTAGAGGTTTCAGCATAAGAAGCGAAGAGGGCATAGCTCTGATGGAAATCAGAGTGGCCCATTAACAGAGGAACAAGGCCAGTGGAACAGAGTGGCTGAGGTGGTCCACAGTCTGGTTAACTACTATCTCAGAGTTTTCTTTCTTCTTTCTTTCTTTCTTTCTTTCTTTCTTTCTTTCTTTCTTTCTTTCTTTCTTTCTTTCTTTCTTTCTTTCTTCCTTTTGAGGTTAAAAGAAAACAAAACAATAGAAACAACATAGAATTTTCAAAACAAGCTGATAAGAAATTAACAATAGTCACTATGTTGTATATTGTTATCTTCAAAATAGTTGCTTAGATTCAGCTTCTGTTTTGCAAGATGAAATCTGGACAAGGCTTTATCACTTTGAGGGCCAACCCAGTCTCTGAGATGATTATTTCTGTTTGGGCAGTCCCAGTTTTGTGCAGGCTCTGCTGGAATCCAGAGTAACAATGATTTGAAAATTCTAGATGTCCATTGGGAGTTGAATGTCCCTGTAAATCTTTCCTTGATGTCATCAGTCTTGAAGAGGATGATATATGCAAATTAAGTCTAGTAAACCTTATATTGCCAATTTTTAGATAGACACTTCCTAAATGATTAGTGTGCCTATATGAGGAGCTGATTAAGTATCTGACCCAAAGTTTTAGGGTAATAATTGAGACAAAACAACATGAAAATTAATTTGTCTCTGCTTTTATTTTCTCTTTGAGCTTCTGTAGACCAAAGCAAGGAGTACTCTCTAGGCAAAATGACTAAGTAAAAAAAAAAAAAAAAAAAAAAAAAAAAAAAAAAAAAAAAAAAAAAAAAAAAAAAAAAAAAAAAAAAAAAAAAAAAAAAAAAAAAAAGAACAAAAGCACAATCATGCTGTTAATGAGTAGCAGGTTAAAAGGTCCAGGAGATCTTTGCCCTCTTTCCCTACAGTGATCTCAGTATCATTAGGGAGATGAGTGGTAAGCCATTGGGGAAGAAATGTCTTTTATTGGTTTCATAAAATACTTTATGAAAATATTGGTTTTAGAGTTGGTAAAGGCTAACAACTTGCTAATGTTAGTGATGCATTCTGCGAAGTTAATCTTACAGTCACAAGAATGTTGTTAGATACATGTGTTAAAGTAAGTAGCTATTAAATGACCCCAAAAGCCCTTGATAATTTTACCTCTGGACTTAGGACATTCCTTCTCTCCACAATCACGACTTTCTAGCCAACCAAGGCAAGGAGTATTAGAAGATCTTAAACATAGATGTAGCTTCTTCAGAGAATTTCAATTCATGCCTTACCTTTAAACTTTAATTTACAAATATCTTCTAAAGGAGATTGCAAAAAAAATATTGCTCAAAGTGTTGAACTTTTTTCTTTTTGTTGGTTGAGAAACAGCTGGTGCTCACTCAGTATTCACATCTAAAAACTTTATAACGTAGAGAAATACTGACAATGAGGGAAAGTGAGGGTCTTGGCATTGTCACAGAAAAATGTCAAAATTCTCCAAGTGTAATTTTAAGATTGAAGTGATTGTCACATTTTTGTGGATCAAAGATAATTCTGTCTTTAAGTTTATGTGTGGTACTTAGCTCTTGGATAATGGTAAAGGATATTACACATCCTCCCACCTGGTATTACAGAAAACTGAGCAATAATGAAGACAGATTAGTGCTATTTACCCACTGACACTGAGGAGAGGAGCTTGTCTTTGTTCTTCCATTTTATGGTTAAATTCTTGTTTTTCAGCATTGCATAGCCTGAAGAAGCATGCTGTGATCCTAAGTATAAAGGAAAGGTGTTTAAATAGCACTAATGGCTTGGATCACCCAAATATAAAATCAAGGAATCTTAAACTTTGTGCTTCCCTCTGAGTTTAATTTACATGTTTATGGAAATATAATGAGCTTGAAAAAAACCATTCTAATCATCAAGAAAGGTACAGAAGTTGGAAAGGGTATAATAAACTCCCATATCATTATGCTTTTTCTTTTCCAAAAGATATTTCAGTTTATTTCACAGATTTCAAAATTTCAAATAGAGCCTAAATCCATTATTTTGTCCTGACATCGATATTCTCTCACAGGTACCAAATGGAAAGAGGATATGACAGTTAGTGGCTTTTTTTCATTTTTTATTTTTATTAGTACAGGTTTGCAATACATAATAATTACATTTATCATGGGGAGCTGTGCATATTTTTGACACATTTTAGTATGTTTTCATTCATTTCCTCTCTCCCAGAGAGATATTGGAAAGCTTGTTTTATTATTATTTCAACTGCTTTTCAAGGTTCACAATTTGTATCTATTCATCTCCAATCACTGTTTGTAGTCAACATATCACTAACCCTTCTCCATTTTTGTTGCTGTTCCCTCCTCCCAAAAGAGTACATTGCTTTCCTAAAACAGAAATCTTTAATATAGAATATGAACACTTTTGGTGAAGTCAAGTAGATTATATCATCCTGTTTTAGTCTTGTCACTGTCATTTTCTCAATGGAGTTAATCACATTTGTTCAGCTTCTCCTCCACTACAGAAATCCAGTTTGACCTCCAGAATTTTATACCAGTTTGAGTTCTTTTTTTGTCAAAGACAGAGTTGGCATTTGCCTGTGGGGGTCAGGCTTATAGTAACAGCCATTTCATATCTTTTATCTGTAATTTAGCTGCAATTTAGTTGGAGCTATTGTCAAATATCATAGCTTCAGGCAGGGAATTATGTTGACATTAGTAAAATTCCTCCTATAAGCAAGTGTTACCCTTTGACACTCTTATGCAATCCACATTTTCTCCTCATTAATGATCTCTGGGCCATAATTTATTGCTTACACCATTTTTAAGCTACACAGATATGTTGCCTGTGTTTAATTTGCTTTCAGTTTCTTTTGTGAGTACTGCATTGACTGAACCACTGAACACAAATCTTAGATTTTGGAGTTAGGAAGGACTTTACTCTTTTGAAAGACTATATTTTTTGACCAGTTCAGGCTAGCTTTGAAGTCATTATGTGCAGCCCAGGCCAACCTCTAACCCAATTTTCGAGCAAGAAATATCATCCCATCTATTTGCAGAAGTTTGCAAGTATGTATTTGTCATAATGTACCAAACTAAAATCAAAATGGATCAGAGATCTAAACATTAAAGCAGAAACATTAAATCTACTAAAGATAAAATAGGTAAAGCATTTGAGTTAATAGGTGTTGGAAATGATTTCCTAAATAGAATTGTGATTGCATAAGAAACATCCGGAAGAATCCACAAATTGGATTTCATGAAATTAAAAAGCTTCTGCACAGCAAGCAGTGAATTAGTAGTGGGAAGAGACAACCTAGGGAATGGGCATAAATTTTGTCAGTTTTTCCACAGACAGAAGACTAATATCTGGAATACACTCAGAGGAAAAAAAGGACAAAAACAGAAGATGCAGTGAAGAAATGGACAAGTGCAATGAACATTCACCTCTCAGAGGAAGAAATGTAAATAGCCAAAAATATATGAAAAAATGTCCAACATCCCTGGTTATTAGAAAAATGCAAATTAAAACAATGCTAAGTTTCCACCTTTCACCAGAAAGAACAGTAATCATAAAAAGAAAAAGCAAGTACTGACATAGTTGCAGTGAAAAATGAACTCTCCTACATTGTTAGTGAAAATGTAAACTAGTAGAATCAATATGGCAAACAGTTTGGAGATTTCTCAAAGAATTAAATTAAAAATTCCATATGATTCAGACATTCCCTTCTAGATATCTTACCCAAAGAGCTAAGACATCATATTATAGTGATAGATGCATACCAATGTCTAAAGAAGGACAATTCATAATAACTAAATCCTGAAAGGAGCCTGTATCCTCATCAGCAGGTGACTGGGTGATAAGAAAATACATTATCTATACATAATGGAATACATGTGCATAAAGAAAATATTGAGTCATTTGTAGGAAAATGGATGTGCCTGGAAAAATGTAATATTGAATGAAATAAGTCAGACACACAAGTTTAAATACCATATGGTTGCTTTTATTTAAACAAGACAAAATACAAAGAAAGAACACCATAAAGAAGACATAGAAGGAAACAAGAGGACGGATCTCTTGCAGATGGGAAAGGGTCTAAAAGAACATGCATGAAAGGAGAAGGAGAGGCAAAGGGGAAATAAATAGAATAGGGATGCGCCATGATTGAGCACCAAAAAATCTCAATGAGTATGAACACTATATGTCATACACATGAGATAAGTTTAACATCAACAAGAACAAAAATGGAGAAAAGAAATTTAAATGAGGAAAAAAAAGTGGAAGGGAAGTAGATTCAAAAAAGAAAAGAACCTATGGTGTACTTTGTACTTGTATTTACTCCTCAAAATGTTTTCCAATTGCATGTACAGAACATATGTACTAATACAAATATAACTTACATGAAATATAAAGTAATATTTGATTACAAAAACGAAAGTGCATAATTTCACAAGTTAAGCAATAGAATGGGGAGGAATATATGGCTTCATAGTGGCTTCCTAGGTTGAGTCAGTGGTGGAATGATTATTGATTTATCCAGAAATTTTACACCATATTGATAGATACATCTCTTATCCAGAAATTTTACACCATGTTGAAAGATACAACTCTTTTGAAGGAAACATCTCTTCCTCTGCAGAAACCTATGGGATAGAAATTTGTGTCTGCAGTGCTTGGCAGGAAATTATACTATATAGGAATATAAAAAGTAACAACATGTCCCTAAACAGGAATTAGGGAACAATTTACAAAGTATGAGGAAAGATCCTAACATATGGGAAAATAATTTTATAAGTTACCGTGATGATGATAATAGTATGTATGTAAAATCTCTTCCTCAAAGGTATTTAGCTATCCAGTCTGCTTTGAAAATTACAGCTAATTAATCACTGCTCCACATGAATGTATAAACCCTTCCAAAGTTATACAGTTACAAGAATCTGCTGCATTCTGCTAGATTTGTGCCTTGTGAAGGAGGCAACAGACTGGGTGGTCAGAAACTGGAAATGTACTTTGTATGTATTTGCCCATGCCCTTTGTTTTGGGACTTGTCTATGAGACATTTAAACTGTAGTTTGTCATTGCTGTAGGATATGTGAGATTCTACCCTTTTATTCAGGTGGTATCTGGTTGCTGAATTTGGGAGTGATACAGTAGGCTTTAAAGAGAATATAAATTAAGACTAACTACCAGAAATGTCTGTTTTCATAAATTACTCCCTTCCAGTATGTTTTTAGGAAAATTTAAATCATAAAGGTGTAGTGATTATATTTCACAGCAGGGCTGGTTGACTCAATCCCCTAATCCCTTCTTAGCAAATCATATATCTTATATTTTATAAATCTTGATAATAATAGGAATAAATCTCTGAAACAAATTAAGAAGACAGACACATTTTCAAACAGCATATTCAGGAAATTCTTTGAAGACACTAAAAAAATTTATTTCCTTTTGCTAAATAATTTCTTTACTGAGACTATTTTCAGTGGAACAATTTTAATCACAAGAAAAGAGAGGCTGGATATGGGATCTTGCACCTCCAGGTCAGCAGTTCAAATCTGGCCTAGATCAGCAGTGATTTAAAATTGTTACCAGTGAATGGTTCCATAATGTTCTTGACATATGAGTAAGTGGACTTGGTTGCACGTTGCTAACACACAGCGGCTCTGCTGACAGATCATGTCACACCAGGTGTGACACACCCTGGATAATATTAGCATTAAACGCCACCTTTGTTGGTTATTTCATTAAATTGGCTTGGCGTTTACAGAAAACATATGATCTTCATTCTTTCACAAATCACACCCATTAACATATAACCTGATTTTGTTGAAGATAACAATGTAAATGTTTGTTTTAATGAAAAGATTTGGACTCGTGAGAGTAACTTGCCTAAATTAAGTTTCCTTTTCAAATATATGTCTTGGCACATTTTAAATGTCTATTTTTTGAACACAGGTATTTATTTTAATTTCCAGATTTATTTCAATGCATGACATGACCTTGTTATTAGAAACTGCTCTTTAACTTTTTCTCCAAATAAGTAAAAGGAAAGAAGGCAAAAAGAAACCAACAGAAAGAAAATGAAATATTCCATTTATTTTTTAAATATTATTCCCAAGGAAATGTAAGTAATATTGAGAACTGTCTTCTTTTTTGTGGGTAAATTGATTCTCAGCAGAAAACCAACATGAGTTAGTCTTGAAAGACATTAGAATGTGACATTATTTATCTTTTGTAGTATCATTGGAAGTAAAGACTGTGAAGACAGAAATTGTTCCACTCAGCTTTCAACTCTTGTTATAGTTTGTGTTTGGATAGACCCCCAAGCCTCATGCAGTCATGGAGGTGGCTGAGTCTAGTTTCTGCCTTGTTAGGTGTCTAGTCCTGGGAATGGCAGGGTGAGTGCTGCACATTCCCAGGGGTGAGTAGCCAGCATACAATATAAGGGAGGGAGGAGACTTGCTTTTGTCTTTTATCCTTTCTGTTCTTGTCACTTGTGTCAACCATGAATGGTTGCCCCAGTGTCATGCTACCACCCTGCCTTGGAGCCAGCTGATATGGACTAAAACCTCCAAAACTTATAAGTTTCCTTTCCTTCCCATAGCTTTTGTCTCAGCAATGAAAGAAACATAACCAAAGCAACTCTCCATGGAGGAATTTGAACGTGTGTGGAGGGAGGTGTCCAGGAAGCCTGCTAGGTTACCATAAAGTAGTTTCTCAGTAGTATTTCTCCAGAAGACCTGCTAGAGGTTTATAGTTTTCTTGATACTTTTATATGGATGTCTCATCTGGATCTTTTCATTTTATCTTCCTAATAATAATAACTTGTATTTTTATGCATCTTAACAGTATGCAAAGTGCTTTTATGTACATTACCTTATTCCAAGGATCTCTCAAAACTCAAGAACACACAAATCACGTAATTTACTTCAAGTCACACTGCCAGATGGAAGCACATGGAAACACAGCCAATGGAAGTACATTTTCCTTCCCAACTAGTGCATATGGAGAGAATTAAGTCACTTGTGCAGAAGTGGCAAGGATCCTGATAGAAGGTGCAAGATATTGACCAATGGCATAGTGAGTGAAGTATATCATATATATATATATATATATATATATATATATATATATATATATGAATTATCAAAAATGTGTTGATGCTATTGTCTGATAGAATTCAATTTTATTTCAAAATTATTGGTTGTGACAATTTTTTTGTTATTATGCTTTTCCTTATAAATATATCTTAAATGTATAAATATTATGTGGGGACTCACTTTTTTCTTTAATATTGTAAGACTGTTACCATGCATTAAATAGTTGAGGGCCTCAGACCTGTGTCTTAGCACCTCTCAGAAGTATCTGCATATTCCTTAATGTCTAATATATCATAAAGAAATTTTCAAACTAGGAATATATCTCTGAGTATAAGTTGCCTTTAGAGCTTCTTCCTGCTCATATTTTTAATCTCTGCAAGCCACATAGTAGGAAGCAGTGAGTAAAGAAACATAACATCCATAATTTCAGGGGCAATCTTCCAGGAGTGCAGTGGCAGGGACAGGGCTGGAAGACATCTGATTTTTTACAGAAGTGGAATATGTACACTTAATGTATAGAAGCAAGTAGTAAAAACAATCTTCTTGGCTTTTAGTCACTTTCTCCTTGTTAAGCAGACTAACACCCATAACTCCAAGCAGTTTTTTTTCAGGCTGTTGCTTCAGTCTGTGGTCAGTGGGGTACCAAAAAGAAGCTTGTCAGAAAGACATGGCAGGGGAAAGCTCTCACCTCATGCCATCTAGGAAAGAGAGAGAGGGAGTGCGAGAGCGAGAGCGAGAGCGAGAGAGAGAGAGAGAGAGCTATAGGAGGAATCTGGGAGGGAGTTATACTTTACCAGCTCAGACCCCCATAACATGCCTCTTCTCAGGCAGTCCCCCACTTTTTTTTTAAAACAGTACCAGGGATCAAACTCATGACTGCCTGCTTGCAAGGCAGGTGCTTATGCCGCTGAGCTAAATCCCCAGCCCCCTAGCCAGTCCCCTTCTTAACAGCACATTGAGTTATCATGTACTCATAGTCCCGCCCTCTTACAATAGCCCTGCTTGTCAGCATTTGATGGTGTGGGTCATCCAGATACAGATCGTCACATTGCCTTTGCAGTAGACGTGTGGGTTCTTACACCTAGAAAAGTAGAACGATGGAAATGCTTCTGTAATGACAAATAAGATAATGGAGCTTCAAGAGAGAAAAGTAGAATTAACATGCTAGAATCATAAAATAATCATTCCTATGTCATAGGAATCTATCTCTCTTGGATCAAACATATAAAAAGAGTTGTCACAAGTGTTACAACATAAGACTTGTGTTCCTAATTATTTAACTATGTGAAAAATAGAATCTGAACTAGTATTACATGCAGAAGGTGAATTTGCAAAGTAGGAATCTTGGTTGAAAAGAAAAAGATACCATTATTTGTAAGTTTTTTTTCTGCGAAAAGTACCATTTGTATTCATAGCACACAGTCAAAATGAACATGATTAAGGGTAATATGTCTAGGAGTCAGGATTGGAAATTCAACCAAGAAAACACTAAGGGGATATAAAATATGGATGTGAGGATAGGAATCCATTATTATAAACAGTAATATGCCATTAAGTAAATAAATAACCATTAAATTCTGATGTGATGTACAGTCCAGTTATCAGGAATCTTGAAAGCAGCAATTAATAAAGAAATATGTTTCATTTTTAAAAATATGAAAAGACTG
>PVJX010032311.1:0-20520 GCA_004027295.1 Dolichotis patagonum | reverse complement strand
GTGTGATTCTGGACAGCAAAGCAAACTCCCTAAGGACAAAGTGTCCAGCAGCAGCTGTAGCAGGAGAAGACGGCGTCACAGTCAGGGTGGAGGCAGCTCTGGCTGTCAGATGTGAGCAGATGTGAGCAGAATTTCCCAGCGCTGCCCTACCGAGATTCACTGACCAAACCTCTCTTCCTCCAGGGTCAGTTCTTATATTGACGCATTTTCATTATTCCCTAAGAGTGTGTATTTTGCATATTACAGTAAAAGTTATTCAGTAAGTGTATAGTATGTAACATTTACAGTCAGATCATTTTGTATTCTCATGAGTTTCACCTAAATTAGTTCACAGATCAGTAAAGCACTTAGAGTGGAAACATACCCTGTAGCACCACCTTCAGTACAAATACCACATTGTCTTTGCCCATTGCTCTGCTGGTGGACATATAGGTTTCTTCAAAGATTTAGCTGTTATGAGTTGTGCTGCTATAAAGCTAGGTATGCATTTATCACTGTAGTATGATGTCTTTAACTCTACAGCAGAGTACTACTGTGTCATAAAGAAGAACACACTTGAGTCAGCTGCAGGAAAAAGAATTCACTTAAAAGCACAATTTAAGTAAAATAAATCAGACACATAAGCTTAAATATTGTAGGGTTTCTCTTATATGAGAAACCCAAAATGTAAATAAAGAGCAAAATGAAAGGCAAATAATAGGAAGTAGGGAGATGGATTTTTTTTAAAATGGGAAAGGGATCTAGAGATGGCAGGAGAGGGGAGAAAAGGGAGGGAAAGGGGACAAAAATAGAATTGAAATGTGTTAGGCACATGTACCAACTCCCCACAGAGAATGTAAGTATTATGCAAAGCAAATATGTGCTAATAAAACACACACACACACACACACACACACACAAAGGGGAGGGAAAGGGGACAAGAATAGGATTGAAATGTGTTAGCACAGGTACCAACTCACCACAGAGGATGTAATTATTATACATGCAAACATGTACTAATAAAACATACTCAGACACATATCAGTTTCTGGGTTTAAATATGAGGATATTATTTCTCTGATGCTCTCCCAGGCTTTGATTAGTACACTTGAGACTTTTCTCTTTGGAGAAGCATCTCCCCATCCTCCTCACAATTCCAGGACTGTCAGAAGATATCCCTCTGCTAATAGAATGACAAACTCTCTCCTCTCTCTCCCTAGCAGGCTCCACCCAGATTCAAAGCTCTAGGTGGGGGAGGGGCTTCCTGCACAGAGGCTGTGGGGACTCAGCCTGGGCTGGGCAGGGTCACAGTGGAGCTCATTGGCTGCAGTACAAAAGCAGCTCCTAAAGCAAGTCCTGACCCCACAGTGCAGGTGTGAAATCTGTCCTGCCACCATCAGGAAAAGCATCATGAAGAAGCTCTCGGGTCCTCTGCTCTGGCTTTTATGCACCCACGTTTGCTGTAAGTTGAGTTGTCTCAAATTCAAGAAAACTGAAAGCATTTTGCAGTTACCTGCAAAGAAGGGGAAAATTAATGTACAGATCTTGCAGGCTTTCTTCCCTCTCATGATCCATGGGGGCATTTTCAGGGCTGTGTAGATGCTGCAGTTATGTCACCTGTGACCCTGTCTCTATTCCTACTCAGGTGTGAGAGGGATGCAGGTGGAGCAGAGTCCTCCAGCCCAGATCCTCCAGGAGGGAACCGGTTCCACTGTGTCGTGCAAATTTTCTGACCCAGTGACCAGTGTGCAGTGGTTTCGCCAAGATCCTGGGGGCCACCTGGTCAACCTGTTCTACGTTCCTTCAGGGACAAAGCAGAGTGGAAGACTAAAGGCCACGACAGTCCCTAAAGAACGCCACAGCTCGCTGTCCATCTCCTCTGCCCGGCTCACAGACTCAGCCTCTTATTTCTGTGCTGCAGCCCACAGCGCTCCCCAGGCGCTTGCAGCTGGGGCACAAACCCTCAGCTGGGCTCAGCCCCGCGCCAGCCAGGGCGCATCCCGGGGCCACCACAGCGGCGTCTTCACAGCTGAGCGTCTCTAACCTACATTGGTAGAGTCTGCAGCTCACACGCTTTTATGCCCCATGGACTTGGGACTATGATTTTTTTCTTCCTTTCTCAAATTATAAATCCCGCTTTGCAGAAATCTAATTTAGAGGATTAGAGTTTATAATAAGAGGGCTGAATCAAAATGTGCTCTTTTCCCAAAAAGTAAAAATTAAAACTAACAAAAAATAAAACATGTTTGGATGAAGAAGTTATTGGCGATGATGCAGGTTAGCCGGGTCTCTGAAGCGCATGAGTCTCAGCTCATGCACTCAGGGCATCAGAGAAAAGAAAAAGGTCTCTGGATGTTCATATATGATGCATGACGTGGGAGAAAACGTTAGTGTGCGTGTTCCATTCCACTAAGTCCCCTTCACAGCCTGGAGACTCGCTGCGCGGGCGAGGACCTGCTGTGCCCTGTAGAGGGCGCCCGGAGGCTGGAGCTGACTGGTGGGCGATGTCTGCAAGATTCACTTGCTTAACAGCATTGCTCAAGTCCTCTGTTTCCTTGGAGTTATTCTGCCGTTTTCCTATTATTGACAGCGAAATGCTGAAATCACCAGATATAATTGTTGAATTATTTTTCTCCCTGAAATTCTGTCAGCTTTTGCTACATGTATTTTGGGGTTAGGTGCATAAGTAACTGTTATATTTTCCTAATTGATTGACTCTTCCTATTATTTTAAATAATCCCACCTTATCTCTAATTACATTTTTTATTTTAATGTACATATTATCGGGGACTTAGCTAAGCCTCTAATCTCCCAAAAATGAATTAGGTGAAGATTTAAATAAAAAGAGACAAGCCGTGGGGTTTGGGGCAGTCTAGGAAGGTCAGACCGCGCTCAGGAATCTAGACTGTCTGGAAGCAAAGCCAAGGAAGCTTCTGGATCACTGTGTTTATTGGGTTTCCACAGATTTGAGGGGTGCAGGAAGAAGGCACCTCCGAGGCAGAAGCCCATGTAAAGGACCCTGAGAACAAAGGCAGTGAGTCCTGCCGATTAAGGGAATTGCCTGGTCTCTTGGGTTGGCAGCCTTGTTGCCCTGGAGTGGAGAGTGTCAGCAGCAGGGACCTCGGAGGCCTCAGCCCAGGTGTTATCTTGACTTCAGAGCGCTGTGAATATGAACGAGCTTTTCCTACACAGCCAGAGGGCCTCTCACAGTCGGCGATTTATCCAGTCCATAGCCCGGTCTGCTGCAGCATAGACTGAGTCCAGCGATGGGAAACAAATTCCAGCCCTGTTACTGCTGTTGGTAATATGACTCAGCTTTTCTATCATTTCATTTGCATATTCTGCTAGAACTTATATCTGGGGTGTCCTGGAAAGAGTCACATGTTAAAGGCTTAGTCTCTGGCTCAGCACAAGAGGAAGGCAGGGCCCCGCTGAGAACCTTGTTCACTGCGGACGGACCCTCCAGGGGGACTATGGGACACCAGGTTCCTCTGCTCTTTGCTTCCTTGCTGCCGTGAATGAGCAGCTTCCTCTGCCCTTCACCCCCAGCGTGATGAGCAGCCTCACCTCGGACACAGCAGTGAGGGTCATCTGCCATGACTGAAGTCTGCAGACCTGTGAGCAAAATAGGCTTTCCAGTTTATTATCATGGGCATTTTGTTATAGTGAGAGAAAACAGACTAACATACACAGACTCACAATTTATTTTTTAAAAAAACTAGGCTTTCTACTCCCTACCTTTATAAATTTTAGCTTATATCCAGACAAGCAAGGTCATTTGAAATAGGACAGGTTAGTTATAAATTTAGGCTATGAAAAACCAAAAACTAGTTTTCTCAAAAATTTCTTTCTTTATCACACTCACATCACAGAATAACATAAAGGATGTTAACAGGAATGGAAAGTCAGCTCTATTAGGCATTATCCATGGATAGACCTAGATTTTCATCATCATTTTTTTCTCTTTTTTTCTTTTCTTTCTTTCTTTCTTTCTTTCTTTCTTTCTTTCTTTCTTTCTTTTTTGACTTTATGTTGACACAAGGTTGAGCTGCACAGTTCAGACTGGCACTGAACCCACTGTGTAGCCCACGCTGGCCTCGAACTCATAGTGATGCTCTTGCCTCAGCCTCCGAAGAGCTGGGAATAATCATCATTTCTTGAGAACTCTTTTCTCATTGGTATGCTTTGCACCATTTTGAAAATTAATTGAACTTATTTTTGTATCTGTTTTGAGTTTGCTACATTATCTTCCTGAACTGCATGTCTTATTTCCACCAATACCCAATTTTCTGAGTTATGTTTCTTTTTTGTAAGTCGTGGTCAGATGAGTTAGTTAATACTATTTTTTTTTTGCTTATTAAATATAATTTTTTTTTTGGTACCGGGGATCGAACTCACGACTGTGTGCTTGCAAGACAGGTGCTTATGCCATTGAGCTAAATCTCCAGCCCTTATAATTACATTTTCATATATTATGAACTTAGTCCATCAATTTGTATAAAACAAGGAATTTCATTTGATCTTTTATTGAATTTATAAAAGAATTTGGGAAACTTAAAGCTAGTAAGTCTTCTAATACATCTGTATAACCTGTCTTTCTGTTTAAGTTTTTAATTTAAACCTTTCCTTTTAACTTTTTTCAGCAGAGGCTGTGGGCATTTTAAGAAAACAAAACAGTGAGCAGTAATTAAGAAAAACTATCTGAAACATATGCATTGTTTGAAGTATTTTATATATAAAATATACAGAGATGTTACAACTTAATATGAGACAATAAATTTTAAAATGAACAAAACCCATAAGCATCCTCTTCATCCTAGAAAATACATGAATGTGAAAAGATGCCCTTCCCAGAAGTTTGACAAATGTGACCTATGAGAGGAAAAACCACTTACCTACTTTTATAAAATTCAGCTCCAGAACATCAGTGTCACTTGCTTACAGTGGCTTCTTTCATGCTGCAGTGGCAGAGCTTAGTAGTTGAAAAGAGTCCAGATGACAGCCGAAGTAGAGACATTTACTATTCTACCATGTGTGGGAAAAGCCTTAGACCATGTTCTGTATCATAGTCATAAGGTGACTGCAGACAAATGCCAACACAAGGTCTCACTGCACACCCATTATGTAGGCTAAGTGTGACCCTGTCGGGGTGACCAAGGCATAGCACTGTTATTTAAGTTAGAGTCTATTTAAAGGTGTGTCCTCTTCAGTGTGAGGAGCTACCCTAAACTGAGAGGGGTGTCGGGGGAAGGAGACTGTGCAGTCTGACGGCCACTGTCTGCCTGTGAAGGGAGCCCAGGTCATCTGTGAGGTGAAGCGACTGTGTGTGTCAGTGCCCTGCTCTCTCCTAACGTGGCCAGCACCAGTGTTTCTGTGCTCTCTGGATACACACAGTGTTTGTGTTAATAGTGAAAGGTGAAGGAATCTCAGGAGCTCCACGGGAGACAGCATCCTGCTGCAGAGGTCCAGCTGAGAAGCGCATCTCCAGGTCCCAGAGAGAAAGGAGCCACTGCCCTTAGCGTCAGGAAAATCAACTCTAGGTAAAACCTCCTCTGCCTCCTTTGGAAAAAGTTACTGGGAGCAGCATTAGTGTAATGCATTTTCAGTCTTCACTTTTTACCTTAAAATAGATCACACAGAATGTGTTTAAAATTGTTGAAAATTAAAGATGCTCACAACACTAACTTGGTCCAGTTATCAGGAATCATGAACATCATCTCACTGGGCATCGTCTTATGATTTGTGTCACTGAGAATCAGAGAAGCAGAACCAGCAAGAGTGACCGAGACTAAGGAATAATGAGGAGCAACCTCACGCAATGGCAGATGTTGCAGGAAGAGTCTCTGCAGAGCTGAATGCCTGCATGAAGTGCGGTTCGGCTCAACTTTGGGGAGAGAAGCTGGATCAGGTCAAGCATTTTGCTAATTTGCTGATCATAAGGACATAGTGAGAGCCAGGAGGATAAGTGGGACCTCAAAGGACAAACTAAATTTTGTCTGTCTCTTACTCCCTTCAGCCTTCTTCACTGGGTGACCTGCAGTGAAGCCGAGCTGTCGGCCACTACTCTGCAGTGGACGTGGCCCAAGACAAAGAGACACTGAGCAGTGTGGTGGGACAAGAGGGATCTGGGAGTCAACAACCCGAGGATCTGGGAGGCCGGGGTGCAGCTCAGTGTGGAGAGCTCACCTAGCACTGTGCACAAGCCCTGGCTTGGTCCTCAGCACTGGGGAAACAGTGTGTGAAAAGAGGAGCTGGCAGATCCCCACAGGTGAGCTGCCCAGTGCCTTCAATCTCGAACCTGCAGATACAGCACAGCGGCACCTCACAGCCACAGGCCACACCTCACACAGTTTCTCTGGTGACCAACCCTCGCCCTGAGCAATACAGTCAATTGTGGGAAATGTATTTCCAGATAGGTAAATTGGGTCAACACAAATCCAGCAGAGCATCCGCTCATCACCCTGGCGTCCACATGCACCTCTTGTAACAACACAGTGTTCAGATCAAACAATAGAAAACTGCGCTTCCTGGTGATGCGACGATTGTTCTTCACTCTACCAAAGCAGTGTTGACACTTTTGCCCATAGAGGATGCAAACCCTCTTCTCGGTCACACTATTCCACTGACACCCTGAGCCATAATTTCTGAGATACAATCAGGTACAAGGACAACTGTCATTAATATATTTTTTCTACTATATGATGCTCGGATCAAAATGAAAAAGAAATGAGTTACCTGTTATAGTTGTTGTTTCTATGAATAATCCCATAATTGCAGCTTGCAGTGATTTTTTTTCTAAAATATTCATTAATTAAACTTCACACGATATCTTAGTTTGAAGCTAACACCTCCACTCACTTACACACCAGGTTTTCTATAAAAGAAGCTGCTCAGTCTGCAAGAGTGCTCCATGGAGAGCCCCAGCATCAGATGAAGAATTCTACAAGGCCGCTACTCTAGTTTTAGCAGATGTATTCCAAGAAGGGAAGAAAATGTCCATATTCTAGTGTCTATTCAAAGAAAAACATCACTAAAACAAACAAAAACACTAGCTACAGCCAGCTCATTTTTAATTTCACCAGACAGCCTTTGAAACTGTGGTCCTCTTGTCTCAGCCTTGGTAGATGCTAAGATAGCAGTACTGTGTTACCCTGCCTGACAAAACTAGAATAATTAAACTAGCTGCCCACCAATGTAAAATACATCTTCAATAGTTCTTATTAAGAGACACTACTCAAAATAAAAAGAACAAAGGAAGAAACATTACTCATTGATGTGAGCCCCAAGGGCACCAGCAAAGAGACAGAGCTCTGGGGAGGCAGCAGGAGAGGATGCGGACTGTGTCCTGATGAAGCTGCTGCTCATCAGAAGGCACAATTGACCTTCAGACACAATCTTTCTGCATGTTGGAGAGCAGAGTCCTAATAGAATTTATTATTCAAAGAAATTAATGTGAGCCAGACTTGGTGGTGAGCGCCTGTAATCCCAAGTGCTTTGGAGGCTGAAGCAACTGGGTTCAAGACCAGCCTGGGCTACAGGATTGGGGTGGTGCCATGCAGGAAGAAGTGAGAGGTGCAGAGGTGGAGCCAAAAGCATGACATGGTGCTTTATGTGCCTACAGCTCATAGGAATAGAGTTCTCCTTAGGACAGGTAATAAGGAAAAAAGCTGTGGTCCTCCTAACTCTGTGGTGAAAGAAAAACAAAAAGAAAGTTGTCTTCCTAAAAGCAGATCTTGGAAGACAAACCTGAGGCCTGAAACTAAGTTTTAACACTGATAAGAGGGAGAATAATTGCAGAGAAGGAAAGAAATCTTTAACAAAATTAAGAAAAGACACATGTTTTCATAAAAGGAATAAACACAGGGTGTGTACTAAGAAAGGACTCACATTATCCAAAGAAGTGTTATCCAAAGAATATCAGCAAAGAGTCTCAAATGCTGGGCTTATTCCTAAAGCACCTTTACAAAGGTATTTTAAACCAAAGGCAGTGCAGTGTTTGGAGGGTCCTCGTACAGATGTGACAGGAGATGAAGGAATACTTCTCTCAGAGTCTCATTCAGAAACTAGTGAGATTAATCAGGTTCTAAGCAGACCATTTCAGAGGAAGTAATTATGGGATTTCAGTAGACATGAAATAAGTGGGGAAATTTTTGAAGACAAAGATTTAAGAAGCAGAATGAAAATGCTGCCACAGTTGTGGAGCTAATGCCCCAGCTTCCTAGAGGTCTGACTGCTGGTTTAAACCTGAGAGCGTGACTGGACCAGCAGAGCTGTGCTCAGATTCTGAACTTACACAATGAAGGGTGAGAATTCCAGATGGAAAGCTGAAGCTCCGCAATGGAAGCATCACTGCCTTTTCTGTTTCTGAAAGTCCAGATGTTGTCATTGATCAGACTTGTGCAGACTTTGATGCTGGGAGTCACTGAAACTGAAAATTGATCACATGTGCAAGGCTGTGCCATGGCCAGGACATGGTGACCTGAGAAAAAAAGAGATGCCTCAAAGTGCAAGACAAGTTCACAGCTGAGGACCCCTGGCCCCAACTCCAATGACCTAAATAAAGACTGTAGTTGCAGGCCTTTCAATCCTCTAGTGAAATGCAGTGTGGAGATCTCCTAAGATACTTCTCCTAAACTAACATAAGCTGGTGCTCCTAAGTTAAACATAATCTGTTACTTAGCAAAGTCTTGGAACCACTCCCAATGTCTGTCCAGTTTCTTAAATTTTCCACTCTAACCTCTTCCTTAGTTGAAAACTAAGTAAACACAGGCTACCCAGTGACATTCCTTGTCTTAGCCCCCAGAGTCTTGAACCCTACAGAGGGCTTTAATCCTCCTGGAGCCCTAAAATCATACTGCTTGTCTCATTTATTTAAGCCTTCACCTTACAGTCAGTGAGGAGATTGGGGATCTAGACCAGGTCCCCAATACTGTGAAGTTGAGAATGTAGGTGATACAGCCAGGTGTACAGGTTTCATCTGGGGTCAGAAAGGTATAGATTCCATTCCTGAGATGATGGCTCGAATCACTCATAAATTGACTAGGGTCAGCAAATTAAAGCATGTAAGTGGAATTATTGATCCAACAGTAATTAGAACATGTGAAGAGAATGACAGCACTGCTGGTGAGTTACGTGGAAAGCATAAACCTTCCGATACTGCTGTCCTTGCTCATGAAATAGATAATGGACCTGAGAGTGCAGATGACATTACCAGTAAGGCATGTGTGATGGACATTACAGGTGCTGCATGTGATCATGTGACTGCAGGTAGCCCTTGTGTAGTTCAACCAGATGATACTTGCACTAAGTAGATTCTCAAAAGACATAGAAATGAATGCAGATACAGCCCAGGACCTCGTTGTCACTGAGGACGGCTTTTCAGGGGAGCTCTGGTTCTTACTGTGAGTGCTGCTTCCTGGCTCTGGTGCAGAACCCTCAGTCTACTGGCACAGACTTTCTAGCTTCCACCACTGAACTTGGGGACTTCCCCAGCACAAATCTGTGAAACAGACTTGCATGAGACATTGTCAGGGGCACTAGGCCTACAGTCGGACTTGTGGGGGACATTGTCATCGTCTGTAGGTCTTCAGCTGGACACATGCAGGACACTGCTGTGGGATCCAGACCCTCAGCTGGATTCCTTGGTCTTAGTGTGTGGAAAGATTTCCTGCACTTCTGGTATTTAACTATTTGGGTGACTATTATAAAATAATTCTGTAAATTATGTGTCCTGTGTTGCCTTGTTCTCCTTGAAATCCCTGACTGCATCAACCTGCCACTAGAAGTACATAACATTTTATGAGGAACAAAGCACACAAGTATACAAATAAGGAACATGGGAAAGAACACATCCTGGGCACAAAAAAAGGGAAACTTCTGAAAATCATTTACTTTACTTTCTAGAATAAGAATTCAGAAATCCGTCTCTCATCAGTGAAATGAAATAAATGGTAGCTGTAAAATGTAAAGTAAAAATCTGAGAATTAATCAGAGACTTACAGGAAAGCTAGCAGAGTGAGACAATACTAGATACTACTGACAAACACATTGTGATGAAGACTAATACTGAAGTAGAGTAAAATCTAAATTGGAACCCATCTGAGCTGTGCTAAAGGACGGAATGTTTAGTGAACAGAACTCAGTGCATTGTCATATGGAAATGCGCACATTGGCCTTTAGCTGACACCACATGCAACAGCAGTTTAGTTAGCGAAGGTGTGTGAGTATAAGGGTAAGATACACATCTGTTAGGAGAAAATGTAATTTCCATTACTTGTTATTAGAAAATTACTTCTTAAACAGGATACAAAAAGTCTTAAATATAAAAATTGAAATATATTAAAATTGGCACAATATTCAGTTTGTAGGTTTAAAAAGCTAGTTTGTAAGCCAAAGATATTTGCAGGTTATACCATTGTCAGGGGGCCTGTTTTGATTTTTAAAAGGAGACCTTCCTAAAACAGTGAGGAAGCAAGAAAACTGTTAGGAAGGTAAATGGCTTGAGAAGATACACACCTGGCTGAAAAAACACCCCATTTCTGTAAACACAGACACAGGTGATCTATATTCCTGAAAGAACAATGTCGTCCCAGGCCCAGGACACCTGGAAGAGCTCGAGGAGGGGCTCTGAAGTGCTGGCAGTGTCCTATTTCCTGATTTGCGTGCTGACTACAAGGATACACTCACTTCCTGAACACTTACCAAGCCATACACTTATATATTTATATTTGTATATGTATATTATACTTCAATAAAAGCTTTAAAATGATGCAGTGGTTTCATACTACTTAAAAAGTAATCTGTGAGATACAAGTACATTTTCAAGTGTTTTTCTAGTAGCTTTCCTTTCTTATCCTGGAGCTACTTAAGACAGAAGGCATCTCTTAAAATCCACAAGTTAAAAAAATAAACCCACAAGTTCAGACTATGGCTAAGAGTTGGTCCTCTTTTAAAGCACCATTGATGAGAAATATGACAACCTCTGTTTTCCTGTATCTGGTATATGAAAAAGGATTTTTGACCCTTGTTATATGATACAAAACATGTTAATTTTAGATTATCAGGAAAGCTGAAAATGCACTGAATGGAAAGTGATAACAGTAGCTCATGATACTTACATTTTGTTATTCAGCACAGGATATATGATAGTTGAAATTTGTAGAAATCTAATGAACATGTGTATCTTTATTAAAGACATTACCTGCTAAAAGAAATCAAGATTGTCTTAGTAAGAAAGAAAAGAATTCACCATTTGTAGAATAAAGCAGAGTCTGTTATACTTCTAAATGATAAAGGGCTCCCTAGTATTGAGGCATATTATATCAATGATTTGTAAAAAGCATTCTGGCAGTTATTGGTATACTGTCACAGCCAAGGATATGTTTCTAGATTGGCATAATAATACCTAGCTTTCAGATTTTGCAAGCTGGGAAAACTTAAGAGAGAAACAGAAGTGTGTGGATTAGGGACATTTAAAAGAACAACTGTGGAGTGAGTGACATTGAAGCTCATATTAGAAAAGAAAGGAAAAGAAGAGAGAGAGTGGCTGTTCAGGAAAGAGTGGAGGTATCAGCACTAAATTATGAATAGATCTTAAAGAGAGGAGATTCGTGCTCAGCCTAAGCATCCCAAAGTCTCTACCGCAGTCCGGCACTGTGTCTTAGGCAGTGAGTGCAGCAGTGTCTCAGAGCCAGAGGTGGTGTCTCCGTGTGCTCTCTGTCAGGGATTTCAGTGTGATGTATGCATTTCTTCTATAGTGCTCCTATCTGCAAGTAGAAAAATTTGAAGACATTTTTTAGTGCTTTCTAGGAGGGGAGCTGTACATTTCCAGAGAGCCTGAAACTTGATATTTATATGATCTGCACGGAAAACAGCAAAAATAGCTTTAGTGCAAACAAGCTTCTCCACACCAGGACCTTGGGAAGCACTTGTCCTACAGGACTGACTTTTTCCTGAGAATAATCATTCACCAGGGGACCTGACTGTTCTTCTGTTTTCAATACTGACCTGGCTTTGAAATTTCCATTTTATCAAAAGCAAAATATTGGTGTCTATTGCAGTGGTACATGGTGCTTTCCTAGCAAGCAAGTGGCCCTGGGTTTGATCTCCAGCACTGAAAAAAAGCCACATAGTCTTTGTGAGAAATCTTTCCATGTGTCTCAACTTAAACGCAATTCTCTGTGTGGAATAACTTTCTTTCCATTATATTCCTTATTCTACCACAGCTAAAGCACCCCAGACATCAAGGTAGCGTATTTATACATGTCATTACCAGTAAAACTCAGGCGTTATCTATGTGATTTTGAGATTTTGGCCTGATTTTCCCCTACTCTTTTCTTTTTATCATCTTCCCAATGAAGGCACTTCATATACTGAAGGGTTTAACAAAGTTCAGGAGTTTCCACTGTAAACTGAATAATATGCTACTTAAATGTTGGCCTGGGACATTTAGAAAAAAGCCAGAACTCAGCAATTTTGAAAACCATTAATTTCAATCCCCTAGTCATAAACTCCCATTTCCACAATCCAGAAAGTTCTTGTAATAACTCTCCAATCAGATGCTGCTCCACCTAAAATCTTCCACCCAGTCTAAATCCACCCATGCTTATGTTCTCACATGCAGATCCTTACACTGTGTTTGTTTTTGAGTATATATTATCACTTATATGTTATCACATCTAGTCCACTGAGATAGCCAGGAGTCCTTAGTTTATAAATTCACCCATGATCTAGCTGCTACATCCTAGATCCCCCCACTTTTTATCTTATTTTCCAAAGGTTTCTTCTATGGTCTTACCAGTAACTTCATTTCACAGCTTTTTACTTGAAATCTTTTGTCACTGAGTACATTATTCTCATTCCAATTCTGCACCACAGTGATGATTGTATTAATCCCCAATCATTCAAAAACATCATCCTTAGATGCGTACTTTGTCTGAAACAGAGAGTTCAAAATAACAGAGGGATGTATGCTGGTGTTGCTGAAATTTGTTACTGTCAACATTCACTTGATTGATATTATTGCTAGGCAAGTACTTGTTTTCTTTTAAATTATTTTTAACTACCATTTCATATAGTGGCTATTTAAGAATTTCTCACACAACTCAAAATTCCTAACCCAGAGTATTCTCCATTCCATTTTTTGGTAAACACTTAATTTCTCTTTATAAGAAATAATGAATTCCATTAGAAAATAAGAGGTGAGTCAAACTTCTTACTTCATATCCCAAAGAATTACTTAAACATAAGTAGATCCTTTCCTCCTTTATTTCAATAATACTAGAAATATCTGTTCCTTCTACCAAAACTTGATCTTTTGATATGTGATCATATTTCAATTGTATTTATCATTTGTGAACTCTGATCCGTGTTTTTTTCCAAATCATGTAAATACTGCCCAGGTGTTAAAAACCTCATCTAGTTGACACCGTATATTTTTATTCCCCTTTATATAGTCCAAATATCCCAAAATATATTGCAAATTATTATGTTGTCTCATCTTTTTGCCTCTTTGAATTACAGTTTATCTTCTGCTGAAAAGACCAGTCTTGATCTTTGTGTTGTTAAAAGATCAACAGTTACTGAAAAGCAATCTTTCTCTTATACTTTCTTTAGCTTTTGCTCTGTGATCATCCATTTCTTCTTAAAGCTCCTTTTCTCAGAACCTCATCCACTTCAGAATTGCTGCTTTGCTCTCTGAAGATGCTCAGAGGGTCCGTTAGTAGCTCCCCCACTCACTATTCCCGCAGTGTTCGGTCTTGTAAAGAGTGTCTTCAGGCTCTACTGTCTTTTGAATTTTCTCTGAGCATCAGCTTTCACCTTCTCTTTTATAATAGCCCTAGGTCCTGAAACTTGTGTGTCCCTGGGCATATTATCTCTATAATAGTTGGGTTTCCATGTGTTAAGTAAGGAAAGTGTCTATTCTAAAAGGCCACAGAGAAAAACTTGCAATGGTCAGCCCTGGCCAGCACCGTGGACTCCCGATTCATATTATTGGGATCCACTCTAGTTTTCTCACTGTGGTATTGGACAAACTGCATTATTTTTTCCATTCTTCAGTTTTCCTACTTTTTAAGGAGCATGATAATATTATTTACTTCTATAACTTAATGCTGTTATTTTGTTCATGAGATTAAAATATCCTCTCAAAAAGCAGACCCTTGAAAACATTTTCACAAGACTGAACTAAGAAAATGTAGCACAAAACCCTTGAGGCAGGCTTTCCAAAGATGGTGGACTGGCAGGTAGCAGGAGAGAGATCCTCTCTGAGACAGACAGCTTAAATGCCAGAATAGAGCACCCAGGAGAGACCCAAACAGAGAGAGCTGGACTCTCTCAACTCAGGAAGAAACTAAAGTGAAAAAAAAAACCACTCAAATATGAGGTCCTGGGGCTACCATTAGAAAAGCTAAGATCAGTGAGCATTGCGCCCTCCTCAAGCTGCCTGAATTCCTGCCCGAGATCGACATGACCAACTGAACTGCGGGGAAGCGACGGGCTTGAGTGTCCAGAGCGTGGAGCTGAACAGCCCTGGGTGCAGTTGTCCCAGACCAGGCCATGCATGCGACCCACCCAGAAGCACCAAGAATTTGCGCTGCAGCCATGCTGAAGTCAGAGGTCTGGGAGCCCAGCAGTTCTCTGGGACCAGCATCAACACGCAGTGACTGATGGGAATAAGACCCTCCCACGGGAAAGGGGCAACTGACTGGACGACATGTTGGATTTGGGCAGGACAGCCCTAACTCCATAAGGAAGTGGCTTCAGTTGGTTGCTCCCCTCGCCAAATGGATTGGTGGAATCTGCTTGGACTGGGCCGTGCCCCTGGCCTGGACCCAGTGGGTCACTACAAATTGATTCCTTGAGCTCAGCGCACACTGATGCAGTGAGGGCCTGCAAAGGTTGACTGGCCCAGAAGGAAGGAGCCAGCACACACTGCCCTTACTTGAACTTCAATCTCTGATAGCAGACTCCAGAGGGCAGAAGCCCCTAGCCTGCGTGCTCCAGAGGAGCCCTAACCAACAAGAAAAGGGGCTGGGAATTACACTGTACACTTGTATGGAAGGAACCAAAAACATGACAAAAGGGAGAAATAAGGAAAAACTCCCAGCCCCCAATGCTGAGAACATTGATCCAGGAGAGGTAAATACAAAAGTGACTGAGGGGAGCAAACATGCAACATCAAACATAGCATTAGCAGACATAAAGAGATATCTTCAGAACCTCATAAGCAGGAACAAAACTGAAATACTAATTCAAATTAAACCAGAGATAAGTAGATTAATAAAAGAAAGGCTGGACACCTCTCAAGAAGACATGGACAGAAGAATGGAGGAGCACAAAAGGAGAGAAATGTTTAATGAAGAACACAAAAAAAATCCCTAGAATTCATGAAGCAGATTCAAAGAGATTATCAGGAAATTAAAGACTCCATAGAAAGCTGGCAAAACTGCTTGAAAGAAACCAAAGATAGACTATCAAAAATTGAACACAGGCTTACAATGTGTGATCATGACAGGGAAGATCTCTTAAAAATAACAAGGGAGCAGGCAGTAACTATGCAAAGACTAGAAGACAACAAGAGAATCTATAATTTAAGAAGAAAGCATGTGAATGAAGAAGCAGGAGTCAAAACAGAAGAACTTCAAAGGCTACTCACAGAAATTATTAAGGAAAATTTCCCAAGCATAGAAAAAGGAAATGATATGCAGATTTATGAAGCATACAGAACTCCAGCCACCTACAACCAAAACACAGCTACACCTAGAAACATAATAATCATGATCCCAGAAATTCAATATAAGAACAGAATATTAAAAGCCATCAGAGAAAAAAACCAGATCACCTATAAAGGAAAACCCATCAAAATCATGGCAGACTTCTTGACACAGACCATCATGTCAAGAAGAGCTTGGAGTGAAGTAATTCAAGCCCTGAAGGAGAACAACCTCCAGCCCAGATTGATGCATCTTGCAAAACTCTCTCTAGAAATTAAGGGAAAAACAAGATGCTTCCATGACAAAGAGGAACTAGGAAAATTTGTGACCACCAATCCAACCCTACAAAAAATACTGAAGGACATTTTAGAGAGAGAGAGAACAAGAATACAAGCATCTCAGGAACAGTGGCAGAGATACTTCAGTGAACTAGGCAGACACTGGAACAGAAAAATAGACAACCAATTGCAGAAAAACAGAATAGTAGAAATAAGGCAGAGAAGATTGGCTGTAATCTCTAGTATAAATGGACTTGAAATATTGACAGAGAGAAACACAGGCACAGTAGATCATGAGATAAGGTCCACTGAGATGCTTTATATAGGGAGGCAGTGGGATCCAAAACAAGCAGTGCACCCTATGGGAGTGAAAGGGGAGAAATTGTCTAAAAAAGGCAGGCAGAGGATATTGTTAATTGGGTAACATTATTCTCATCACTCTGCTTAGATGGATTACATGCTGTTCCAGTTTTTCTACTTATGCTAGACTTGAGGACATGGTCAGCTATCCCAAAAATAAGAGGACATATTATGGTAATCATCCCTAATTTCCTATCAACTTAATTTGAAGCCCTATATAACTTATACTGTCCTATTATGACTCATCTTATTTGAATCTGGTTTGTCAGATTGCTACTTTGTATTGACTGATTTTATTTAAATCTGTTATGATTGATAGCATCAAGTCTAAGAGTATAGGCAACTACACTGAAGATGACAAGATTCACTAAGATACCCACTCTGGTGTGATTATTGCCTGCTTTTGAAGTCTTACAATGTCTCCAATGCTTCATTTTTATTAATGTTGTTATATACTGCTGAGACTTCATGGTAACCATTGTAGATCACCTTGTATTGTGGTTTTATATGACTTTTTTGCTTCATGCTTTTCTAGGAATTGTTTTGTTTTATCTTGCTTTGTTTTGTTTTTCCCTCTAATACCGAAAGGGTAAATATACATGTAGAGACTCATGCATGTGCAGAGCTTATAAACAGTTTACGAGAACCAACTATGTAACACATGTTGAAATGGACAACTACTTTGAAGAAAAAGAGACACTACAGTACCCAGTTCTGATTCCATAATGTCATGATGTGAAGTCCAGCAAAACTATCACTTTTTGTTCACATTGATTTTAGCTTGTTTTGTTTTGTTTTGTTTGTTTATGTCCAACACACATAAAGATATGGACAGCTGTTTTGAGTAGAATGAGAAACACTATGAGAGCCATTGTTGGCTTTCCTATTGTCTGGTCTTGAAGACCTGAAATGCCTTCCTTGTACTGCTCAGATCAATTCCATACTATATTGTTTCATGTGAATTCCCTGTATGTGACAATGTGGACAACTATTTGGAAGAAAACAAGAGTCAATATGATAGAGAATGAATATCTCTGATTGTCAGCTTTGAAATTTATGTCTCTTACATTACCTTCTTGTGACCCGTTTTGTTCTGTTTTGTTATGTTTAATTTTACCATTTTAATATAATTGCATGTATATTTGAGTGTGTAAGATGGATGACCATATTGCTGTTTTTGTCAGATCGTGGAGCAGAACTGTTAACAGTCTCACTGTTTGAATGTCTACTTCACATGTTTTAACTTTGTAATTTGAACAACTGTTTCTGAGAAGTCAGTATGTAATTTGTCAAGTAATAATTTCTTAGTTTTTTTTTGTTGTAGTTCTTTTCTTTTTTTCCTTGGAATTCTGTATTGTTGCTATCCTTTATTTTGTTTTGTTTTTTTTTTCTATTTAAATAAAATTAGAAAAAAAAATCCTTGAGGCTCTACTTGCTTCTGTACCCTATCACCAGGGGGCAGTGTTTGCCTGCCTGGAAATGTCTGTTCCCTCTTAGGGGCTTCTGTTTGCCTTCTGGTACCCTGAGGACACAGTCTGAGCAGGACAGACAGCAGAGTACTGGTGACAGAGTAAATGCTCACATTGTAAGACAGCATCTCTTAGCATTACCCTCTAGGTTGTGCCCAGACAAGGACCTCTTGGATGTGAGATTCCCATGAGAGAGACTCACATCCCTTCTGAGGGACGTCTCCCAGACTGGCACCCTGGGCTCCCGCTGACTAGCCATGCTCTCGGTGACCCTCCTCCTGCTTGGAATGCCTTTCACGTTCAGTAAGTATGCTGTGTTCCCCGTTCCTGCCCCCCCAAAGGAATGAACCCAAGAGGGACACTGTGGCATTACGGGGGTCCTTCCTGGTCTCCCTGATATAGACTTGGTGTTACAGGAGGAAGCGGAGCCCAGTCAGTGGCCCAGCCCGACCGCCTTGTCGCTGTCACTGAAGGACTCCCTCTGCTGCTGCAGTGTAACTATACCTATGGTGGAACACCTTATCTCTTCTGGTACGTCCAGCGACCTGGCCAAGGCCTCCAGCTTCTCCTCAAATATGCAGCAGGGCCATCCATGGTTACAGGCCACAGAGGTTTCCAGGCTGAGTTTAAGAAGAGTGAAGCCTCCCTTTACCTGCAGAAACCCTCAGTCCAGTGGAGCGACGCGGCCACATACTTCTGTGCTCTGAGTGTCACAGTGCCTGAGACTGCAGGGGGAGCTGAGCACAAACTTCTAGAGATACAGGACTTGCTGGGAGGCGAGGGCAGGACCTGACCTGATGTTAGCAAGCTCTCTGCTGTGATGACAGTGAGCAGGTGGAGCAGCAGAGACATGGAAACATTAGACTCCTGCAAAGACATGGAGTTTCTGTACATTCTTTCTCCCATTGCTGAGTCATGTCAGACACACAGCACAGAGAAGCTCACAGGGGTGTTCCCTGTGTGGGTACAGACCCTGCGCTCCAGGTCAGTGTGCTGATTCTGTGTAACGGGTCCTGCCCGCCTGGTCTCTCCCTGCTCCCATCCATAGTGCTTCCCCACCACCGTTTGCTTTTCAGTTGATAGCAACTCCATTCAGGATCCTTAGCTGGAGAATCTCAGAATTATTTCTGACTCAGTTTCCCATTACTGCTAACATCTAATCCATCATGTTATGCAGGAGTCCTTACCTTACAAGTGAACCACCATCCAGCTACTTCTCCATCTGGGTCTAACTCTGGTGGCTTCTAAATGACCCCTGTGCTTGTCCCCCAATGCTCCATTCTCAGTGCAGCAGGCCTTGAGGTACTGGTGAGGTCGCTCACTGATAAAACTCCTGCACTGGCTTCCTGTGTCCCTCAGAGTGAAACCAAAGTCTGTGTGATGGGCAGTGAGCCACCGTCTGCCTCCCACTGTGCTTTTAAACAGCCGACAGAAACAAATAACCATCCACAGTGAGTTCTGTAAGTAGGGAAGCTATTCTATAATAATTATGATAAATTAAGAAATTTTCAAATAAAGGGAAATTGAGAAAATTCATTATGAGCAGACTTGTTCCAAAGGGAGTAAAAATGAGGATTGTTTAAGCTGAAGGGAAAGATCCCGGAGGAAAGACTACAGCTTCAAGAATAAAAGGAGGCCTGGGGGTGTAGCTCAGCGGCATAAGCACCTCCCGGCAAGTGACAGGTCCTGAGTTCGATACCTGGTACCAAAAAAGAAAAACAGTAGGAGAATAACGCAAGAACATCATAAAGAATAAATATAAAACATGAGAGATTACTTTAATTCTTTTTTTAAGCAAAGTGTTATTGAGGTAGAATTGTTGTACAAAATGTACTCATATTGGATAGATGCAACTTGATGATCTTGGAATTTACATTCCCCCTTGTAACCACCATCACAACCAACAAAATGGACAATATCTGTCATCTCTATCCATTTCCTGTTTCTTTCCCTTTTTTCCATTTTGATTTGTTTTTAGTGCTAGTGTTGTAAGGACACTTGACCTACTACCTATTTTAATCAGCTTGTTAAGTGCTGTATTTCCTTTCTTGACTTATTTAAAATGCACACAAGTATTGAAATCAGTGGGTATAACATTGCCTGATGAGGTTTTCAGAATCTGAGTGCAGAAGACGGTTGACAAGTATAACATAAAGGGCAGAGGGAAGATGACCAACCCCATTTCACCTATTTTTCTTGAAGTAGCCAAATAATACTGAATAGAACATGAAATATTATATTGTAGGTACAATGAGAACCTTAGAAAAGCCATCAAAAACATAACATAGAAAGAAATAGTTAAAGAAACTAGTTAAAAACAGAGGGTTGATAAAGAGAAACTGATGGAAAATGGGGAGAACAGAAACAAGAGTTAGTGAGGAAGCATTGGAAGAATAGATAGTTATATTTTTAAAACGGGCACTGGGGTTTGATTTGCATGATGATGCATGTTTATTATTGAAAATAAAATCACCGCTTCACGCCCAGGAAGTCTCCCAGAAAGCAGCATCTCAGGCTGTCCATTTGGGACCCGAAAGTCCCGGACCGTACAGTGGCCTGAGCTGTTTGGATTGAAAGTCTGCACGGACCTGCATCTCGGCGGGACTCTTTGGGGCTGGTAGGCCCGCCCTTCATCCGCAGGGAACTGCCTGGAGATCGGCATCTGGGCCAGGTGTGTTTGGGCCCGTAGCCCCGCCCTTCACGCCCAGGAAGTCTCCCAGA
>PVJX010032310.1:0-20503 GCA_004027295.1 Dolichotis patagonum | reverse complement strand
TCTCTCTCTCTCTCTCTCTCTCTCTCTCTCTCTCAGTTTGAACCCTTTAGGGTCCTCACACTGAGTTACATCCCCAGCAGTTTATTTATTTGTTATTAGTTTTGAGACAAAAATTTCCAGACTTGAACTTGTGATGTTCCTGCCTCTATCTGACAGAGTATTAGGATTACAAACTGCTTTGTTTTTATAGAAAAGACAACTCATGAATTACTTTGCACTAGACCTCAATAAACTGTACTACAATGGAGTATGTGCTGACCATGCTTGGTATACATTTAAATATGGCTTTATGATTCAAATTTCTCTTAACAAAATGGAGAAACATTCAGTAGCAAACTATGTGAAATATATTAGGGACCTGTGCTAAATATCCTTCAGTACACATAATGATTTCAATTAGTTAAAGTTAAATTATACCTGTTTTACTTTAATTTTTTGATACTGGTGATTGAAACCAGGGTTTTATGAAGAATTTAGTATTGTTTATATGAAGAGAGGTGATAAAAATAAGACTTACCACCACGATATATCGAGGTCGGTACTGAATGGTTCCAAACAAACCCAATATGACCACTATTATATGAAGAAAATTGCCAAGAATTGGTGCCCACTGGAAGCCAAGAAAGTCAAAAATCTGCCTTTCCAGCGCTGATATCTGCAACCAAGCAAAGAGAGGTCATCAGTAACTAACATTATAGAATTATAGCATTGTAAGTATCATTATACCATATTAATCTAGACAGCTAGAGAAATCTGAATATACAATTTCAGTCATGCTTATTACAGGCAGCATTATCACTAGACTGTTACTTTATTCTGTTGCTATGATGAGGATCAAAACTAGAGTCAATCTGAACAAGTGTTCTACTACTGAACAATATATTCCAACTCTTCTTCCTAGAATTATATCTATTTCAGATGCTGATTTCCCTCAGAAAATACACTAAAATACACTAAATACACTAAAATACACTAAATACACTAAAATACACTAAAATGATATGTAATATTATTAATTCAAAAAAATTGATTATAAGTCTATCTGGACAGTCAGACAGTCAGAGATATACTCTTTAAGTCATTGTTACATAGAAAATTCAGAAAAATATGACTCAAATTTATTGTCATATGACAAGTAGTATCATTTCAGAAACAAAAAGAACAACAAAAAACTGGTACTTACTTTGTCTTCCTGTGTGAAATTTGTACTATATTTGCATCTTTTCCCTTTTACTAGGCTACTGATAGTGATAATGACTAAATACATTTAGACAATGAAGCTTACTTTACTTTGGACTCAAGAGCTTGAGATAAAATTATAGTTCAATAATCCCTTAAACTCTGTTTTACTAAGATTAGGTAAAAAAAACTGCTTTGAATAGCTAAATAAAAATTATGTGCCCATAGCAAATTTAAACATATCATAGTTTATTATCTTTGCAACAGGAGTAATTTTATTTTTAAACAGTTCTGCAATGTATCAAACTATATATCAGTTATGATTAAACAGTTGAATTTCAGTCTAATGAATACCAACAGTGTCATTACTATGTACAAAATTTTACAATTCTACCTGCTGTACTTGGACAATAATCTGACACATTGCAGTCATTTTTCTAGATTTTCTTTGGTAAGATAGTAATGCCAATGGTGTGAATGAAAGATTAGCCACATTCGTAGCAAAACCCTACAGCTTTCAAATGGAAATGGCAACCCAGGTATTTTTCTACTTATGAAGCAGGTGCATGCCTGAATAGCTTTAATTTCCTTGACATAAAGAAATGATCTCTATCCAATAAGCTCAGTCTACCTTGGTTAAGATTTGCCTTCAGCAAGCTGTGGAGGAAAAGAGGCAAGAACTAATGCCTGAAGACAACCAACCCGGATCCACGTTCATTTCTTCAGGATTTCCTGATCCTGAAGCATTTTGTTACCAGCTTTACCATCCATAAATGCAGAGAAACAGACTACAACAGACTGAGCAGAGCAGCATAAGAGGGAGCACTATTTTTAATCTCATGTTTGTCTCTTCATCTGACAGTAATTAGTTCCCAGGAACCTTCCCCAGAGAAAACGTAACGTTTTATTTATTGATCCATCAGTGATACAAATATGCACTTTTTTTTTGATATCCAAACAGGACCATTGGGCTCAGGAAACAAAACAAAAAACAAAAAACAAAACAAAACAAAATCAACCCTGAAGAGCAGCTGCTGGCAATTAATTCTGAAACCTCAATCCTATGTTAAAGCTGCCCTGCATCATAAAAGCCTTTCAAACAGAGAAAACCCTATTTCTTTTTCTGTTGGGAAATGCACAGTTAGCATTTATGATATAAAAGATAAATCATAGTGAAAGAGAACCTAAATTAATGGCACTTGTTAGATAATATGCCTTCTTTATTCAAAATCCTCTGGGTCCCTATTTATTTATATTTATCTACCAAAAACTTAAAAGCTGTATTTGAGGTGGAATGAAATAAGAACACAAATAAAAGGTTATCAAAAATGATCATATCAAAAATAAGGCAAAGAAGAGCTGCAACAAATAAACAAGCCATAAAATTAGATTTGAGAACTGCATTTTAAAAAGCCAGCTAAAAGTAACAAAAAAAAAAAAAAACCTTTCAATTTGAATAAAAACCCTTTCAAATACAAAACACTATTGTCCTGGGCAAAATACCCAGCAGCCATGACTCGAAGGAGAAGAGCTTTACTTTTCTTGCCACTCTCAGCTCGTGGTTGGTTGGCTCCAAGCAGGAACACCCTGGCTGAAGGCTGTGTTGGAAGGATCTGCTCCTCTCATGGTTACTGGGAAGCAGAAAGCGGGAGGATAGCCTAAGAAGTCAAATTGTGTGTTCCTTCAGGGACATGTAGTGGCGTCATGTGAGCTGAAAATATCTTGGGCAGTGTTCCCTTTATGGCATTTCTGATTGCAGCCCACGTAGCCTCTCTCTTGGGCTGGGTCCGCTTGTTGCTGGAGTCTTCTTGGCAAATGTTCCATGTTCCTGGCATCTCCAATTTTGCAGGTTCTCCTTCACAGCTTTATGTGTTGTCCTATCACTAGCTCCTGGGAGGAATCCTAATAACTATGTCATACATTTCTTGTACTCACAGGCCTTCCTTTGATAACTGGGTAGAAACCTCCATTCTCTGTGACTCTATATAACTCTTGCAATCTGAAACCTGTAAAGCCAGCATCACGTGACTGATGCTGAAGTCTACTGTCAGCGGGTGCAATTGTCAGGCCCCTTTTGACCACTGGCTGTAGAAGGCTCTGATGACTGACCATGGTGAAATGAATCCTAAGAAACCAATTCCCTAGGAAGCCCTTTTCAAGCAGGATGTCCAGGGTTCTGTCTCTCTTCTCAAATGAAAGGTTTACGCTTTTTCATTCTTGAACATGTAATGGGTTTCTGAGATACCTTTGAAGCATCTTTCTTCTATTACCAGTTCAAAATACTCCTGTTTAATGACACTAATCTCTTTAGCAACAGCATCTTCATTGGATCTAGTTAAACACACACATCTTTTTTGGAAAGACTGAAAAATTTTTAAATCTTTCAGTTCTACTTTTACTCCCAATTCTCAGTATAATTTTTACTAAAAACAGCCAGCAGTATCTATACAGACTCTTAACACTGGAATATGCTGGAATTTCTTCTGTCAGATGAAATAGTCTTTTGACTCAGTGTCAAAGATTTTATGGTATGGACAAAATATAGACATCTTTGCCAGATACCAGTGACTGGCCTGTACTCTAATTCCCAATACAGTTCTCATTCCCAACTGAAACTTTGTAAGATTGGCCTTTATTTTCCACATTCCTATCAACATTCTATTCTTCTGAGTGCAGACACAAGTCACCCATCAAGCCCTGCTTACAGCATCCAAGGCCTTCTCTGGTCCAGTATAACTTTTTCTGGTATGGTTGAAATCTAAAATGTTCCTCCAAGGTCATGTGTTCACAGATCGGGCTTTTGGAAAGTGGTCCTATCATGAGGGCATGAGAGTGTATTACTGCACTGATGAGTTCATAGCTGACTGTGCTGCTAGAAGGCAGGGCTTGGGTTAGAGATGTGTAACTGAGAGTAGCACCTGAAACAATATATTCTTGTACCATGTTCTTTTTTCCTCTGCTTCCTGGTTACAGGAAGGTGAGCATCTTTTCCTTTGCTATACCTCTGACCCACGCTCTTTCTGCCTCGGTCAGAGCCAGATGTGCATTGAACTCTTTGACATCATGAACCAAAACAAACATCTACCTCTTTAAATTGTGGGCATCATGCATTTTCTCTACAGTGATGGGAATATGACCAATTCATTTTTGAAACTACTTTTATAAGTCAAATCCAAATGCCTCTAAATCACCTGGTCAGATATAATCATAGAATCACCACCATTTCTCTGGTACCAGTTTTTATATTTGTTGGCTTTTCCATTCCTTGGACAAAATACCCAGCACCTACAACTGAAAGGAGAAGTTTGTTTTGGCTTACAGTTTCAGTCCCTGTGATCCTTAGCCAGCTGACTCTAAGCTGCTCAAATCTGGCATTTGAGACGCATATATCAAGGAAAGAGGCCAGATAGCAAAGGGCCAAAGATGAGACATCATCTACAAAGTTATGTCGTCATGAGCCCCTTCCTCAAACTAGGCCACATCTAGAAACCAACTCAACGTGAATTCATTAGTGTGTTAACCCCCAGTGAGGTTCATGTTCTTACAATCCAGTCATTGCTTTAGGAGTTTCTTAATTTATCGAGTTGATAATCAGGATTTACTAGATTAGCTATTGTATTATTTACTAATACTTTGATCTAATTCCTACATTAATCCACTGAGTCATTAAATTCATCAACAAATATTTTCTCTGTGAATATCATAATTTCTAGTGATACTACTTCAACTCAAGAGCATATCATTAATAATTATTTAATTATGCAAGTCACCCAAATGAAATTAAATGATAGTAAGTTTTTCCATTAACTCAGAAAAAGTATAAATATATTTTAGAAATTATTACTATCAAAATAGTTCCAAGCACAGGGTAATGGAGCCCCTGGCACTGACTAGTAGTAAGCACTGCATATATGTCTTCCTATCTTAGTATTCAAGGATGTCAAACTGAGAAGTTGACATGGGTCATGTTAGGAACATTTATAAAATGAAAATGACAAATCAGGGCTTGTTTGTTGGCTGGTTTTGAGAACCTGTTACATGTTTACATGCATGTTATTGAAGGCACTACCTATGAAATAGTGGTTGCAACTCACAAGAGCATTGGTAGGAAGTCACTGCACTGGTAGAGTAGCGCTAACAGAAATCTACCAGATAAGAACAAAAGGATGGGAAAGTTGTAGAGGATATCTGTAGAGTACCATAGTAGAAAGGAGAATAGATGAGACATTTCAAGGATTTAGGGTTTAAATAGAATTTGAGAAAATAAGAACATATAAATGTTCTTAATAATAAGATGCCCAGGACAGTAGAAACAACAAGCCACTAGTTTGAAATAAAACAGAAAGTACTGACCTAAATAATAGTGAAATCATTTGCAAATGAAAGCTAAGGAAGTCAGAGCTATAAAGTATATGATGAAAAAGATTGTTTCTTTGTCTAATGAGTTAAAAAAATAAAGGCATTCAGAATACTAATAGAATACAGTAGAGTAGGAATGCACAAAGTCATCTTGCATAATTGCTCAAAATAATTATTCCTGACTATGAAAATTAATTTACATTTAATTAATGATTCAGTGAAATGAACAGTCAGATAAAATTTAAAATGATGTAATGTGCTATCTCATTTTCCCATTGCTGGATCTTCTGTCTCACACTTACTGGTCTCAAGAGGTACACATGTAGCCTGGAGAGGCAGAATCATGAATGCTCAGAAGAGCCATGTGTTCCTTAATGCCAAACACAGTTGTCTGAGTTTTCCTTGAACTGGCTTTAAAGGTGAAACAGTTGTCTCCAGAACGTTTGAAAAGGCTTCTCAAATTCTACCTATACGTTTTGAGTGTCTATATCTTGAGGAAATTGAATGGGTAAGTCTTACTCTTACAATTCAATAATTAAGGGATAAATGTCAAGAAAACAACAAAAGAAGTCTCAGAAAGTAGGTATATATTGTGTTGCAAATCTCTCTTTTCAAGAAATAAGGAACTCAGAATAATACCAAGGAAATTTTCCTGTGAAGAGACAAATAGATGTTATACTGCAAATGCAAAACTTACGAAGGTTGATGAACTGGAAGAGTCCATGGGAATAGTATCCATATATAATGGACTTAATCAGAAAATGTCTTTGTATGTCTTGTGCAACTAACTCAATCTATAAACTGGCAGAATGCCCACTATTTCAACAACTTCTCCATATTTCAGGGAGTAAGATGACACAGTAGAGAAATGCTTTTGAGCTTGTAAAAATAGTAATGTATAGATACACTACCATGTAATTTTCAGTACTTATTTATGTAATTTGTAATAAATAATTATTATCCTACTGAATATAAGAAGATGCGAACAACAAGCTAATTAGCATATGAGCTGAGACCCACATCTTTGTGTTCTGACTATACTACTCTGAAATCATGCAAAAACAGCACATTGTTTCACGAGGTGAGTTCTGAAATAAAGTTATCAAAGGAGGCAGAAATAACCTAGGACTCATGGCAGTGTTTCATGATTAAACCCTTTTTTTCCACTTTACTCATCTCTAGGCGAGCCAGTCTCCTCACCGTCACTCAGTAGAGGTAAGCGGTATGTTTCAGAAACTCGCCAGCTGTGCTGCTCTGTCAGATTCTTTATCCAAAGTAGGGAATAATAGACTCTGATTTACTGATAAATGTTAAGATATGCCGATCAAGGTTATAAATGACAATAAATCAGTAGCAAATGTGGTACAATAGTTTCTTGCTGCTATCTCTACGTTCTAACAAATTATATACCAAACCTCATACTAGTTTATTATTGCCTGTGTTTAGAAGTGTAAAATGAGCAACAGGGGGCTAAAGTCAGGGTATCAAGTCCTCAAATTTTCATGCCTCTGCTTTCCTCACTGATCTCTTTCTCCTGCATGTAGAGACCCTTACAATTATACTAGGTTTTTCCTGGATAATTCAGGAGACCTTTCCATCTCAAGATTAGATAAATATTAAATTCCTTCTGAGATTTTAATTCTCTTTTGCCATGTTGGGTAACATACTCATTCATATGTTCTGACAGCTGAGATCTGGACATATTTGGAAGGCAACATTCTACCACAGAGTTCTTATATCCTGCTATGTTTAGGTTTCTCCAGGTCATGGTAATCTGACTTGCAGTGAGGATGTGTCTATATGTCAGTCAAAGAAAAACCCAGATCTTTCCCTCACCTTCTCTCAAACTCAGAAAACCATTTCTGAGGTATACTCTTGATTTCAGCTCCCTGTTCTTACCAGTCACATGACTGAAGTGATAGGACTTCTTTCAAGTGATCCTATGCCCAATGCTAGGTTTCTTCTCATCAAAATGAACTGAAATAACATTATAATTCAAAAGTTGTGATACAGGTATTAAGAGTTTGTTATAAACTAATATAGCCTGATCTCCACAGAGGAACTAACAAAATTTGATCAGCATGGCATAAAAGAAAGAAAAATGTTATTTTCACAATACATGCTAGATAATGTAATAATTCTTCTCTCTGTATCTTTACTGGATCTAGCAACACTGTGGTTGTCAAAGTGTGTGAAATTTCAAGTGCCTTATATAAAACTGCACAGCATCTGGGTATAACCGATGCTGTATCATTGATGCTGCATCATGCCTAAGTTACTTGCAATGCCTAAAATCATGTAAATGCTAAATGAAAGTTGTCAAACTCTATTGTTCAGTGATTGAAAAGTTGACACATGTTCTGTGAAACATAATATTTTCTCATAGGAGGATGCTGAATCTATGAATGTGAAGCCCAGGGTGAAGGAGAGCCAATTATACCTCATAATAAACAGACCATCCTGAGAAAATAGATCGTCAAGAGAAAATAACATATATGTTTGCCTAGAGAAAGTCATTTTCATGTCAATAATGAGGAGGATCATTTGTGCTTTGACTAATGATATCTAATGATCAATAGCAACATTCTTCATTTACTTAGCAATTTTTATTTTCAAACAACTCTACTGACATTGACAAATTTAAGATACTCTGACTTAAGAGTGCTTGTAGTTGTGTCTGCATCTTCTTATTTTTCCATTAATGCTCAGGTCTTTTTTTTTGCCAGAATCATGCTGATTTTTATTATAGTAGGTCTATACTATAATTTCAAGTCAGGGATTTTGATGCCTCCTGTCTTGCCTTTGTTGCCCAGGATTACCTTTGCTATTATAGAACCCTCTGGTTCCAGATGAATTTTAGGAATGTTTTCATTATTTCTTAGAGGTATGCTACAGGTATGTTGGTCTGGACTGTATTAGATTTGTATAACAACTTTGGGAGTATGGTCATTTTCACTATATTCATTCTTCCTATCCATGAACAAAGGATATCTTTCCATTTTCTGATATCCTTTTCAAGCTCCTTTTGCAGAGTACTGTGATTTTCGATGTATAGATCTTTTATTTACTTTGTAAGATTCATTCCTTAGTATTTATTTTTTTGGAAGAAATCACCAAAAAAAGTAAAAAACAACCTAAAGAGTGGGAAAAAAATCTTTAACTAATTGACCTTCAAATAGGGACTGCTATACAGAATACATAAAGAACTGAAAGAAATCAGGTACCCATGCATATTATCTGACTATAGTGCAATGAAAATGGCAAAATAAATCACAAAAACTCAATAAACAAAAGGAAATTAAATAAAATCTCCCTGAACAACCAACAAGTCACAGATGAAATTAAAGAAGAAATTAAACAATATCTACAAACAAATGAAAATGCACATGCAACATACCATAACCTGTGGCATGCAATGAAAGCAGACACAGAGGAAAATTTATAGCAGTGAACTCTCACATCAGGGAAACAGAACAAGCATAAATAAACAATCTAATGCTCCACTTCAAGCTTCCAGAAAAGGAAAACAAGTCAAACTCAAAGATCATAGAGGGGAGGAAATTATAAAGATCAGAGAAAAAAATTAATGTAATTGAGACTAAGAAAACAATACAAAGAATTACTAAATTGAAGAGTTAGTTATCTTACAGAATAAACAAAATTGATAAACCCCTAGTCAACCTTATCAAGAAAAGGCAAGAAAAATCTCAAGTTCATGCAATGATGAAGGAAAAGGGTGAAATCACTACAGAATATATAAAAATTCAAGAGATGATAAATATCTACTTTGAACATCATTACTCTGATAGGATGGAAAAATAGAAGAAATGGGCAGATTTGTAGATATGTGTCAATTGCCCAAGTTGAACCAAGAAGACATAAAAATTTATAATCATTCAATATCAGTTAATGAAATTGAAAATGCAATAAAAAAGTTATCAACAAAGAAAAGCCCAAGTCCTGATGGATTACCTGCTGAATTCTACAAGATATTTAGAGAAAATGTAATGCCAATACTACTCAAACTCTAATGAATTTGAAAGTAAAGCAATTCTCCCTAACTCATTCCTGTAAGCAACTATTATTTTGATATCAAAACCAGAGAAAGACCCAAACAAAAAAAAAAGACTACAGACTGAATGCCCTATTTATCACAGATTCAAAAATCCTCAATAAGATACTAGCAAACAGATGCAACAATTCATCAGGAAGATTGTACACCATAACCAAGTGGGATTCATCCCAGGAATATAGAGATGGCTCAACTTATACAAATCAATAAATATAATACCCACATCAACAAAGTCAAAAGTCACATGATCACCTCAATAGATGAAGAAAAATCTTTTGCCAAAGTCCAACACTCATTCATGATAAAAACCCTAAAGAAAATTTAAATACAGGATCTCTACTTCAATCTGATCAAGGCCATCTATGACAAATCAACAGCCAACATCATACTAAATGGACAAAAACTAAAAGCTTTTACTCTAAAATGAGAAACAAAACAAGGATGTACACTGTTTGCACTCCTGTTTCACATAGTTCTGGAAGCAATAATTAGACAAGAGAGAGAAATGAAGAAGGATAAGGATAGGAAAGGAAGAAGTTAAATTTTCATTATTTGCAGATAACATGATACTCTACATAGAACACTCCAAAAACCTCAGCAAAAGACTACTAGAGTTAATAACCAAATACAGCAGTGTAGCTGGATACAAATTCAACACACAAAAATCAATAACATGGCTAGACATAGACAACAAACTTACTGAGAGAGAAATTAAGGAAACAACACCTTATACAATAGCATCCAAAAAATGAATTTCTTAGGAATGAATGTAACAAAGCATGTAAAAATACGAACATTGAAAATGGATATTTAAGAGGATATGAGAAAATGGAAAGACAGCCATTCCTTAAGATAGGAAGAACTAACATTGTGTAAGTGGCCATACTCTCAAAATTGTTACACGAATTTAATGAATTCTGATCAACATACCATTAGCATTCCTCACAGATGTAGAGAAGACATTCTTGAAATTCAGCTCCAAAACAAAGAACCTATAATAACAAAGGCAGTACTGGATAACAAAGGAAAGGCAGGAGGCATCACAATTCCTGACTTAAAGTTATAATACTGAGCTACTGTGGTAAAATTAGCACAGCAATGGCAACAAACAAACCTGATCTTCATGATCAACAAACCAACCCTGCAAAGAATACTGAAAGACATTCTAGATAGACATAGGACAAAACCACTAAGCAAGGCAGACAATTAAACAGAGTGGAACGGTAAAGACGCAACAGCAGAAAGATAACATGTCAACAATAAACCAATATATAACAGCTATAACCATTAATGTAAATGGCCTCAATTCACCAACCAAAAGAAACAGACTGGCAGAATGGATCAAGAAACAACATCCAATCACATGCTGTCTACAAGAAACCCATCTAATCCAAAAGGAAACCCATACACTGAAAGTCAAAAGATGGAAAACAGTACCTCATGGAACAGGAACCAAAAACAAAAACAAAAACAAACAAAAACCAGGGGTAGCTACTATGTTTGCAGATAATGTGAACTTTAAACCAAGAATGATCCAAAGAGATAAAGAAGGTGACTACATACTAGTTAGGGGAAATTTTCAAGAGGAAGAGATAACAATCTTAAATATATATGCACCAAATTCTGGAGCACCCTACTATACAAAACAAGAATTGGCAGAAATGAAAAATCTAATAAGAAATAACACAATTATAACAGGAGACCTTAACATGCCATTGACATAATGGGACAGATCAACCAGACAGAAAATCAGCAAAGAAATAACAGAATTGAATCACACCTGTGAAAAAATGGACTTGATAGATGTACACAGAGTGTTCCACCCAACAACATCAATCAGAATACATATTCTTCTCAGCAGTATGGGACATTCTCTAAAATAGACCATATAATAGCTAACAGAACATACTTAAGTAAATGCAAAAGAATTGAAATAATCCCATGCATGCTATCAGATCATAACACCATGAAACTAGAAATTAATGATAAAAGAAACTGCAAAAAATCCACAAACACATGGAAATTGAATAATACACTCTTAAGCAATCAGTGGGTCACAGAAGAAATTGAAGAAGAAATTAAACAATATCTACAAGCAAATGAAAATACAAATATAACTTACCAGAATCTGTGGGATGCAATGAAAGCAGTCCTCAGAGGAAAGTTTATTGCAGTGAATTCCCACATCAGGAAAACAGAACAAACACAAATAAACAACCTGATGCTACACCTCAAACATCTAGAAAAAGAAGATCAAGTCAAGTCCAAAGCCAAAAGAAGGGAGGAAATTATAAAGATCAGAGCAGAAATCAATGCAATAGAGAACAAGAAATATAAAATAAGAAAATAATACAAAGAATCAATGAATCAAAGAGTTAGTTTTGTTAAAGAATAAATAAAATTGATAAGCCCCTAGTCAACCTTATTAAAAAAGGAAAGAAAAAACTCAAATTCATGCAATAAGCAAGAAAAAGGGTAAAGTCACCATAGACCCTGTGGAAATACAGAAGATCGTCAACACCTATTTCAAAAACCTCTATTCTCATAGGTTCGATAACACAGAAGAAATGGACAGATTCCTACAAACATATGAATTACCAAAGCTGAGTCAGGAAGATGTAAAACTGCTGAATAATCCAATTTCTATTAATAAAATTGAAAATGTAATTAAGTCCTTACCAACAAAGAAGAGCCCAGGCCCAGATGGATTCACTATGGAACTCCACAGGAAATACAAAGAAGACTTAATTCCAACACTCCTCAAACTCTTCAATGAAGTTGAAAGGGAAGCAGTTCTTCCTATGTCATTCCCGGAAGCAAATATTACTCTAGTACCAAAACCTGAGATAGACCCAACTAAAAAAGAGAACTAAAGGCCAATCTCCTTAATGAACATAGATGCAAAAATTCTTAATAAAATATTGGCAAACAGGATGCAGCAAATCATCAAGAATATTATACACCATGACCAAGTGGGATTCATTCCAGGAATGCAGGGATGGTTCAAAATAGGTAAATCAATAAATGTAATCCACCATATCAGTAGAGCCAAATGTAAGAACCACATGATCATCTCTATAGACGCAGAAAAAGCTTTTGATAAAGTCCAACACTCATTCATGATAAGAACCTTACTGAAATTGAAATAGATGGTTTTTACCTCAATATGATAAATGCCATCTATGACAAACCAACAGCCAGCATCACATTAAATGGCCAAAAACTGGAAGCCTTTACCTTAAAATCAGGCACAAGACAAGGATGTCCCTTATCACCACTCCTATTCAACATAGTACTGGTAATACTAGCCAGAGTAATTAGAAAAGAGACAAAAATGAAAGGAGTAAAGATAGGAAAAGAAGAAGTTAAATTATCATTATTTGCAGATGACATGATACTCCACATAGAAGACCTTCAAAACTCCATTGAAAGACTCTAGATGTAATAAACAAATTCAGTAATGTAGCTGGATACAAAGTCAACACTGAAAAATCAATAGCATTCCTATACACTAACAATGAAACCACTGAGTGAGAAATAAGAGAAGCCACACCCTTCACAATAGCATCCAAAAAATGAAATACTTAGGAATCAATGAAATGAAATAAGTAAAAGATCTATTCAGGGAAAATTATTATAACCTGTAAAAAGAAATTGAAGAGAACCTCAGAAAATGGAAAGACATTCCTTGTTCATGGACAGGAAGAATAAATATTGTGAAAATGGTCATTCTCCCATAATTGTTTTTCAGGTTTAATGCAATCTCAATAAAAATATCAGTAGCATACCTCATAGATCTAGAGAAATCACTCCTAAAATTCATCTGGAACCAGAAGAGACCTAGAATAGCAAAAGCAATTCTAAGCAACAAAGTGCAAGGCAGGAGGCATCACAATCGCTGACTTGAAGTCATACTACAAAGCTTCTGTAATAAAATGGTACTGGAATAAAAATAGACCTGAAGATCAATGGAATAAATTAGAAAATACAACTATAACTACAAACACACTCTGCCACCTTATGTTAGATAAAGAGGCCAAACAGTATTCACTGGAAGAAAGATAGTCTTTTTAATAAATGGTGCTGGAAAAGTTGGCTCTCCATATGCCGAAAACTAAATCTAGATCCATGCCTATCACCATGTACTAAACTAAAATCTAAATGGATCAAAGATCTAAATATTAAAACAGAAACACTAAATGTGTTGGAAGACAAAGTAGGTAAAAATCTTGAAGACACAGGGGTGGGTAGAGTATTCATTAACAGGAATCAAACCACATGGGAATAGTTCCCAGAATCAATAACTGGGATCACATCTTATTAAAGAGTTTCTGCATGTCAAAAGAAATCTCCATCATAGCCAAAAGAAAATCCATAAACTGGGAAAAAATCTTAGTGAACTTTCCCTTAGACTAAGCACTTCTGTCTAGAATGTATAAATAATTTTTTAAAAATCAGACCCCAAAATTCAGAGACCCAATCCAAAAATGGGCATCTGAGATGAACACACAGTTCTCAGAAATACAAATGGCAAAGAAATACAAATGGCAAATATATACATGAAAAAATATTCATCATCATTTGTTATTAAAAAATGCCAATTAAAACCACACTGAGATTCCATCTCACTCCAAAAAGAATGGTCAGGATAAAGAAAACTACCAACAACAAATCCTCGAGAGGCTGCGGGGAAAAAGGAACTGTTCTGAACTGTTGATGGGAGTGCAGACTGGTACAACCACTGTGGAGGTCAGTCTGGAGATTTCTCAAAAATTTGGCATTGGAAGTCCTGTTTGACCCAGCTATTCCACTTCTAGGCATATTCCCAGAAGAACTGAAAATATCATACCACAGTGATATATGTGCACCCATGTTTATAGCAGCACAATTTGTAATAGCTAGATCTTGGAAACAACCTAAGTCCCTATCAACTGAGGAATGGATAAAAAAGGTGTTGTATTTTTATACAATGGAGTACTACTCAGCTATGAAGAATGACCACATTGAGGTATTTATAAATAAATGGACACGACTTGAGACCATTCTCTTAAGTGAAATAAATCAAACTCACATATGTAAATACCGTATAGTCTCCCTGGGATGAAAGTTGGTAAGAGTATATTAGATTGTATGATAATCATGATTCTCCATTTCATTGCTTTGAAGACTTTTAATGTTTTGTTTCATCAGTTGGAATGGTTTTATTCTCTTTTGTTTGACTTTATTATGCGTGATGGTGTGAACAGCTGTTTTGAAGAAAACAAAACATTATGGCAGCCATTGCTGATTTAAAATCGTCTTGCTTTGAAGTCCTACCATGCTTTTATTCTTTTATTACCATCAGTTCTATCATGTTGTGTCTTATTGGATTTTAATATATGTGATAGTATAAACAAATTTTTTAAGGAAAATGAGATATTATAGTAGCTGTTGTTCATTTTCTGGTATTTGGTTTTGAATGTTCTGTAATACTTTCGTTCTCTTGAATGGTTGTATATTATTCTGTCATGTTGGATATTATTGTGTGTGAAAGTGTGCTCAACTATGTCATAGAAAGGAGACATTATGGTAGTTACAGTTTTCTTGTTGCTTGCATTGTTCTGTTCTGACTAGCTTTGTTCTGTTCTCTTTTGTTTTATTCTCTTTAAAATAAAAAAGTGGACAAAAATGTAGAATTTCAATATAATTGAATACTATTTAGCCATAAAAATGACAAGCTGGACATTTTTATAGGTAAATCAATGCACCTTGAGAACATACTTATTAGTGAAATAAATATGTCATGCATGTTTTTCAAGTATATTTTTTGAGGGTATAATCCTTTCTCCATTTAATTGCTTTTGCATGTTTGCCAGAAATCAACTGTCTTGTATGTGGGTATCTATTTTACAACTTTATATTGGTACTTTGGTGGTTTGTCTATCTTTATATCAATGCTACTTTGTCATGATTGGTGTAACTTTGTGATAAATTGTGGGATTGGGGAGGTTTGGAGCTCTAATTCTGTTCCTTTATCAAAGTTGTTTAGACTATTCTGAGCCTTCTACTTTTACAGAAATGTAAGGATCAAAATGTTAATCTTTATGAAAATAATGTTGGCAGTTTAATAAGTGATTGCATTTTTTGATCTGTATTATTTTCTTCTATTTTGAGGGTTTTACCTGTCTTTTATTTTTCATTTCTCAAGGAAAGACACGAGAATATTTCATAATTTTCTTTTTTTTCCTAATAAATGTAGTTGGTGTTAAAAACTAAAAAATAAATAAAACCATCTGAATCTGAAACAAAAAACAAATTACTCCTGACATGACTAGCATATTCTAAACACCTTTCCAAAAGGATACTATTGGACAGAATTCTCAAGGACTGAGCAATGAGTTTCCCGCAGGGAAGGATGAGGGGGGAACAAGTGCAGCTAAGGCAAGAGAAGAGCATTTCTGACTCATAAAGTGTCTGTGATGTGTGTCTGAAACAGACAATTTAAAAATACTCAATTTTAGCAGCACTAAATTTAAATCCATTTCAAAAGTTTATCTTAATGGCACAAGATGTACAAGCAACATCTTATAGTGCTGGGCACATTCATTTCTGAGCTACAATATCAATTTAAATAGCTAATATTATCACTTATGTTAACGTGTGATTCTTAGCAGTGTTCTTAAACTCTGTGCCTTGGATCCTCTGCAAAAATCAGAACAATAATCCCCCGCAATACTCTTTTTGATGACTAAACAAAAGAAAGTGCATCACTTTAATCTGTAACTGTCACACATATCCATACATATGTGCACATACATTCTTCCAAATATATGTATATGTCTAATCTTATAAAAGAACATTTACAAAAGTATTCATCTTGGGAGGAGTGATTGGAAAGTTTCTAAATGCCCAATATTATGGAACATTAAAAGTGTATCTTGACATACCCACAAAATGAACAATTGCAGTGCTTAAAATATATCAATACATATTGATATAAAAATTCAATCACAATATATTATGCAGGAAAAATATATATGCAAAACAGGATTCTATTTGATGGCAAAGAATTTATATTTTCATTCAGTCAATAAATGTGTTGCGATCCCTGTAAGTATATAAAATGCTTTTTTATTATACATATAAATCACATATGTGCAACTGAATCATACAATATTGTATCAATCTTCTAAATTACTCTAGAATAGTATGCTATTGATGGTTCAAAAATCATTGCTGCTTTACTTTTTTCAAATAATTTATTTAACATGCATTACTTCTGTTAAGAAAAAGAAATTTGCATGCTTATTCTCTCTCCTCTCTCTGCCTCTACATGTGTTTGTCTTTTTGTACATTCCTATATATTCAGTCCACAGTACACAGTATGATTTACATCTTCTATCACATAATACACAAACAAAATAGTGAGAATCGATGCTTAACTTTATTGTCTGTGCCACAGTCTAATCTATTTTACTTTCTTTATATAATGTTACCCTAGACCAGTACTGGAGATATTAAATGATAACAGTGACTGCAGCACTCATGCTACAGGGTTGCCACCACTGACAGACCAACTAAACTGATTTTCTAACTCACCATTAGTTCAAGAAGTGTCATTTGAAAAACACTGGTGTGATAGAAAATCCTTCACAAGGGAAAAAATGAAGAGCTTGCTTGGCTTTGCTTGGCTAAAGACAGGGATTTACCTCACAGGGAAACTCTTTAAGGATGTATTTCTTGCATTTCAGAGCTTTACAAACAATACTATGCTTCAGAAAACCCATCTGTCAGAGGATGGAGCTCATTAGATCTTGTTTTGTAATCAGAGCAGGTCATGAGGGAAACAGGGAGACCTGGAGTAAGAGCAGGGAACGGGGGACAGGCCATGGCAGTCATTCGCTGAGAGAAGTTGGTCAAGGAAATTCTGAACAGGGACGGCCTAGAAATTCTAAGCTAGAATCTAGAGGATAATTCTCTGTGACAAATGGAGGGTAAACCAGGTCAACTGAGCTTACATCCTCACTCTGGACCAAAGAAAACTGGCATGGTAGATGCTATTACACCTTTGAAAGCACGGAGAAAAATTAGAGTTTTGAAGTGAATGTGTCTAAATTTCATATGGAAGATCTCACATAAAGCCAGATTAAAGATTCCAACTTAGCTGTCATTTTCCTGTGATTTAAGGCAAATGGAAACCAAGTGTAGCTCGTCCACTGCAGCGCTTCCAAAGCACTGCACTGTGATGGAGCTTCACAGGCAGGAGCCACAGTGCTCAGCACCCTCATGCGAGCTCTCTCCTCCCTGTCCATTACTATGTGTGCAGGAGCTCTGAGTGGTTTTCAGTGTTAGCACAGGCAAATAAAATTAGAAAAATTCAAACATTAAGCAAGGACTGGGTGCAAAACATACTGTGAGGAGATCCAAAGGCCGCTAAAAATAATTTAGGATTATTTGCTATCAGGGATTACGTTAATCCCTGCAGAATTCATGCCAATTCAGTTAGCTTAATGAAACACACGGAGGGCCAAGCTGTCTGGCCTTATTGTGGGAAATGATTTTATTACAATTAAGTAAATTTTAAAAATATTTGATTTTATCAGTAGTTTCTCATAAAGGGAATGGTCTCTACACTTGTTTTCTAGTAGTACTCTAGATACTTAAGTCATTTGTAAGGAAATGGATTTATCATGAAATCATAATATTAAGTAAGATAAATCAGATACACAAGCTTAAATAATTTATGGTTTATCTGAGAAACACAAAATATAAATAAAGTACAAAATGTTAGATTGTAGAAGGTTGGGATCTTTGTCAAACTAAAAGGTGATCCAGAGACAAAAGTAGGGAGAGGGAATGAGGATCAGATAATAATTAAGATGTGTTATATACATGCAGTTCCACACAGGAATGTAAACGTTATGTACTGTAAACATGTACTAATAGAAATACACTGGTATACATATAAAACAAGCCATAAAAAATTAAGAGTATGCCATAGAAACAGTAGACTATGAGGTCTTTCATCCCTTCTTTTATGCTAACTCAATGATATTCTTGGTAATAATTTCATAAAAATTAGAGAGAATGGAGTAATTGATAGATGTTTTTCCAAGAATTTTATTTGATCTCTGTAGGATTATTTCATCGTTTGATTCAGCTTCTCAGTACTCCGTCTCATTCCAGAAATTATCTCACTACCTAACTCCTCAAACTTGTCCTCCTCTTTCTAACTTCTAGGCAGAAACTGCCCTTAAGAAATGCACTTACAGTCCATGAATAGCTGAAGTTAGGAATGAGACAACTATTTTAGCAAGAACCACAAGTACCAATTTGGTACAGAACAGTAATTGAAGATTGAATTTCAACCTTATAATCAAGTCATAATGGATTCAACAGCACTGACACTGAACCTCTAGACTAGGTGACCTATACAGTCCTACAAAGAGCTGGCAGGAACAAGCCTACCATGGTACTGAAACTCCAGTTAATGGTGCTACCTAAATGGCAACACAGTATGAGAAGACAGGAGAGAGCATTATGGGCTAACAGTTTCTTTAAAATCCTTCTATTTGTGGTAGAGAACAATGATAAAAATCCTTCCTTTAAAAATTACTTCAAAGGATAAAGTAGCCAACACATGTGTCCAATGTATTTCAGTTAAAGAGTATGGTCTCCAGGTGCATCCATTTAGAAAGAGTGTGATATCTATTTATAACAGATACTGTGAAATAGGAAGAGGCTGACATCATCAACTTCTTAATTTTCTTTTGACAGTTCGCTGCTTTTGTTTTCACATACTTGCAGCTCGACCATCCTATCCCTGTTCATATTTTGGGAACAATAACCCACTGTCAGTTGCAGCAAGCCAGTCAGAATGTCATATATCCTTGGTTGTAGAGCTAGTGGAAGCCTTTGACAATGATTGAGGTAGTGCTTGTGTACTGTGGCATATTATTTACCTCTTCATATTTATCTTCAGTTGGTAACTATGAATTACATAGACTCGATAGTCTTCATCAACCTGATATAAGGTCTATGTTTTTCAGTTTGAAGACACAAAACTGGATCCATGTCTCACACTACACCAGGGAAGCTTGAACCTCTTTGTTTTCAGTGTTTTATATGTTAGGTATACAATCTAAATCCAGGATAAATCAACAGAGGCTATTATATGCTCTGTATTCTGGGTCTTCTTGTTGTGACAGGGATTGAAAAGGGGTTATAGTTTGATCTCTGATATGGTGATTCTGGTCACATGACATATATTGTACATCTCTTGAGCTGTGTCTCCACCACACCCACAACCTTGCTTCTGGTGAGGAATGATGTTTTAAATCTGTGATAAGGATAATGCTTTTTCTCATAGTTTTATGTGAAAAGATTAGGCTTCAGTTCAAAATACTACTAATATGGAAATAACTATTTATGACCCTACTAGCTTTGCTTCAGAATCTCATATTTGAAAGCAAAGGAAAAGACTAATGTTTTTACAAATTTATTTCCATTTTTTATTAAGTTAGAAGAAAAAGACCCAGGAGTTGTTCATCACTTTATGGTGATTAAATATATTATTTAAAGTATTTTCATAGATATGTTTTATTTGTGCCTCATTTATGGATTTATTTTTGATCTACAGCTTATAGGAATAATTTCAGCAATTTACAGGAATAATAAAAATATGGACACAATACATCAACCGCAGGACGGTGGGATATATCTTTCTGCATTCCTCCTCTTAAGCACAGCTTTTGGAGGTCATGGATACAAAAACACAGAAAGACACTGAAAAGTTACAGTCAGGCAGAAAGCCAGTAACCACAGAAGTGAGGTGGTAGTGATTTCCCTGTGTTTTCTTTTTGCCTCATTCACCACAAATTCAGCAGAAAAGAAGCTGGTCACTTGAAAACACCA
>PVJX010032309.1:0-20404 GCA_004027295.1 Dolichotis patagonum | reverse complement strand
ATATATATATATATATATATATATATATAGTAAATTTTATTTTAAAGGGGGTAAAATTAAACACAACAAAACAGAACAGAACGGGACTTAAGAAAGCATAAATTTCAAAGCTATACAACGAGGGATCTTCACTATCTGTCATATTGTCTCTTGTTTTCTTCCAAATGGTTGTCCATATCTTTGCATATGGGGAGCTCATACTAAATACCATGGCCAATTTTTTCACAAGATGTGTAGTTAACTGGCTCCCACTTGCTAATGGGGGGGGCATGGGATAGGACGACATGAGATGTCTGATTCTCAGCCTGCCCACTGGCAGGATTACAGCAACCCCCCAGAGAGGGGAGGAGTTCCTTGTTCTCCTGGCACCCCTAGTCAACTGCATGGTGTGGGTCCCAAGGCGCCAGGGTCTCTCTCCTTCAGGCCGCCGAAAGTCGGCCACACTCACAGCCGTCTCCCAGAGAGGGGAGGAGCTCCTTGTTCTCCCAGCACCCCAAGTCAACCACACAGTGCAGGTCCCTACACACCAGGGTCTCTCCCCTGCAGGCCCCCCAAAGTCCAACATACTCACCTGCTATTTCTTTCTGATGAATTGACCATTCCATTTCCAAAGTTCTGAAATGGCCAACAGACCACAGAAAAAATTCTCTTTAGGCTCCTGTTTGAAACCAGCAGCTACAGCGATCTGCTGGCCTTGCTTCAGGGCCATCAGATGAATGAATTTTAAAAATGTGGTTTTGACACATGTTATAGGATTACTCTTTCATGGAGATAAATAAGTTATTTGTAGCAAAATGGCTTTAGCTGGATACCATTTTATGAGAAATAAATCAGATATATAGGCTTAAATACTACATGGCTTCTCTTGTATGAGAAACTCAAAATAAAAATGCAGAACAAAATAGAAGATCAATAATAGAAAGTAGGTAGATAGTCTTTCTCTAAGTGGAAAGTGATGAAGAAGTGGAGGGAAGAGAGAGGGACTAAAGAAAAAAAAGAGTTGTGTTATGTACATGGACTAACTTCACACAAGGAATGTAAACATTATATGCTGTGTTTGCAGCAAATGTGCAGAAACAAGAGCAAAAATTTAAGGGATCAAGAGATTGGTGGATGGGAGAGAGAGGAAGAGAAAGAGGATGGAAAAGGAAGTAAGGTATGTTACATACATGTTCCAGCTTCCCATATGGAGTGTAAACATGTAACAATTACAAACACTAATTACATAATTACATAGTAATTATTACACACATGTAATAATAAATTAAAATCTTAAAAATTTATATGTATATGAAAAAGTAAACAAACACTCCAACCAAAAACATTTAAAAATTACATGATGGCATCTTAGATTCAAAGATACAGAACTTTTAAGTCAAATAATGTGTACTCATCTTCTGCATATTACAAAATGCGAGATTACAGTTATCTTTTCAAGGAAGATTAGAATATTTTCAAGTAATTAACACTGTTTTTTTTAGATTTCTGAACATTAAAGCATTTATAGCTAATTACCGATACTATTTTTAAAACTTGAAGCAATATTAGGAGCCAGACATATAAATTTACAATTAACACTTTCAGTTATATTTCAACTTTCGTAAGACAGAATATAAAGTAAGTCAGTGAAATTTAAAGTCGGTTGAATGATGATTTCCTTAATTGAAAATTTTACATATTTTCTATTTCCTGTTTAATTTCTGATTCTTGACATATATTAAGATCTTAAAAAATTGGGTGAATATATATATATGTATTCTTAATAATTTCACTTCCATTAACTTTTTTCTTAATATAAAAACGATTGCAGAAACCTCATAGCAAAATTACTGTAAGTATTGTATCCATTTTAGAAAATAATTTAATTAACATATGTCATATTAAGTTCAATGAATGCCTTAAATTTTTAGGTAATCAAAAGTCCATTGAGTGTAAACTTTTTAAAAGATGATCACATATATTATAGGTGAATTAAATTGCACTAATGGGACAAAATAAATTGTCTTTACAATCTCAAATATGATTAAAGCAAAATTAAGAATAAAATAATAAAAGGATAAACTAAAATTAAAGATACCATAAAAAATTTACGGAAGAGTTTTATGAGAACAGTGTTCAGAGGACTAACAAATGTCATGGATTAGCTGCCATATACAAAACAAATGTATAAACAATAGTCAGTCCAACAACATGCAGAATACATGAATCTTGGAAATGGTAAACAAATGTTAACCATAGCTGAGAAATTTATAATTAATGTTTAGTAATCTGTTTGTCAGTTTGCTTGACTTTAATAATCTGTTTTAGTCGATTGACAAATCATTGCATAAGTTTTCTTAATATTTAAAGGACGCTTAGCACTAATATAGTGCTCTAATTTTTTTCATTTGGAAGGAGCAGAAATTGTCACACTGATTTGAGAGGCTACCAGATCCTTTACCTTTGCCATGATGGCAACCTGCCCTGAAAATGTCACATAAAATAAGGACTAAATTTTCTGACTTGTCAGAATGTATACAATCATAGGCAGAGTCCTATTTAGAGTTCTTTACATCATGCTAATATTTCATAAACTACAGATTTTTATTGTATGTAGTTTTTATTAAGTTGTACTATGAACATGTTATAAATTTAGCTAATTTCAGATTTTACATATATCTATGAATACAAAAGAAAAAAGAACAAGTGTAATTCCAGTTCCTCTCTTCTATATTATAAAAGAATGTTCTGTTACTTTTCAACTGCAATGAATTTGCCAGAAAAGATATACCAAGGACATATGTTTACCTCAACTTTATTTTTTATTAACTTTCCTTGCCCTATTGTTGCATAGTCAGAACATAAATATAAAATGCAAGAGTAAGGCTTTTTTGCATTTGTGTTTTCGCAAGTCTCTGGTTACAGTTTCTTTTCCATAAAACACTGCTATAAAGATTGAAAGCAGTTATTATGAATTTCAAAATGTGCATACTTTGCTTTGCTGAATTTCATAACCTTTCATAAATAACCAATTAATACTTTATGCTGGCAGAAGAATGAAAAAAATATATTTATGACTATAAATTGCAGTTAAAATTTATATTTGAAGTAAACAAGTCCTAAAAGAGACCGAGCCTTGATCTTATTGAATTATATGCATTTAGATGTAGATTTTGAGTAGCAGCCAAGAGCGTGTGGGAAATCCTCCCACTAATAAACAGACAGGAGACAGAAAGCTCAGTAAACTGCAGTGTTTTTTCTCTAAGGTGAGGTTTTAATAGATACTTTTCAGTATATTGACTTTCAGATTACAATGCTTTTAGTTCAGAGTGTTAACATGACGGAGTTGAAGGAAGATGTAGGTAAAAATAAAGTACTAGCAAACCAAAGCAAATAAGTTATTTATCTTTAGAGCTTCTGTTTAATTTGTTTGGGATTTTCTCCATTGAACAATGAAAATCATTCTCGAAAAGAAAATGTACTCTTTCCATGGCTTTCTCTCTCTTCTTGTAACAGTAGAGTTTATTTTAATTTAGCTATTAATGTCTTCTTAAGAGGACAAGTTACAACCTTCAAATAAATGCAGGGACTATGGGGAAAAGAATACCTCTGTTACTCTCAATCATTAGAGGAGAGAAGGAGGATAGAAAGGCAGAGACAGAAACAGAAACAGAGACACACAGAGAGAGACAGAAACAGAGACAAAGGGAGACACAGAGAGACAGAGACAGAGACACAGAGACAGAGGGAGACAGAGACAAAGACAGACAGTGAGAGTCCTGAGCACATTGCCGGCTTAGTGAAGTGTGCAGTCGTGGCCTGGAAATGCCAACAGCATTCTGGTTTCTGTTAATGATATTGTTACCTCCTTGGGCAGTGAGTCGTATTATTTTGTTTCCTAAGAGAAAAGTAAAAAATAGTCCAATAATCCTGGGAAAGCATAATTATCAGGCATACAGGGTAGAGAGTAGAAGAAAAGCAGGAGAGACTAAAGGCAAAGAGGGATTCGTGAAAGGAAGAAAAGAAGAAAAATAGGCTAGTATTTATAAAAGGAATTGGTCCAAAATATTTAACAGCATCTATAACAAATAATAATAAGAGAAAGTGTAGCATTATAACATATAACGTGGCTTTGCTTGATCAATTTCATTATTAACCTTGGCAGAGTTAAATGGGATGTTTTAGCTCTATATTCACTGGTAGTTAGAAAGTCTGCCTGTTAATCTTAACAAATGCAAGATTACAAATGAAAGATAATAATTTTGAGTAGGTCTAAGTTTCGTGATACAATTTATTGTGATTAGCATCACAATTGTAGACCTGAACTCTAGAAGTCTGACTTTTCCTATCTCCTTACTGTTTTACATTTATACTCTTCTCAGTGCAAGGTTTCTGAAGGTATGTTCTGTGGTATTTTATCTCTTCTGGACCACAGAAAATTGATTTTTATTTGGTACATGTAGTGCTTTCAAATAAGATTCCATTTGCTCAAATGGTATTCATTCGACTGCTAGGTAAACAAATATAACTGCTAGGTAAACAAATTTGAGAGCCACAGCTTGAAATAAATCTGACATTAATTTTGGGAAGTAGTTGGGTAACAGAATAAAACAATTTTACTCTTAAAATGTTTCACTTCTTATTGAATAATCTGTCCCTAAACCCATATAATTATACTCTATTTTTAGATGTTATGATCATTAATATCTTTATATTTATACCTGTAGTACATAATATATATTATTAGTCTTAATATTTAGCAGTCAAAGTCCCAAATTATTACTCTTGCATCTCATAATTGACTTGTAAATGTTGGTTTTTCTTTCAAATACATTGTAAATATACACAATCAGACTTTAGAGTTTCTACTGTAACTTAAAGTATATTTTACTATATTTTAGTTTTTATTATGAGAATGACTTCTCTATCACTTTCTCTTGAATTTGCACAATAGTCTAATTTTTGAAATAAAAAGTATGTAGCGACAGTTAAGAAATTTTAAAATTGCAGTCAAGTTAATAATTGCTCAAAACAAAGTATTAAGATATGTAGCCTTGAAAAATGACTCAAATATACCATCGTACTTGTACGTTCAAACACTTCAATGCGTTCTGTTGTTTATTGGTATTATGTAATTAATGTTTCCTTTGAATTAATGTTTCTTTATGTGTAATTCTTATATAGAAATGATTGTTTGTCAATAAACTAGAAATGAATATATGTCTCAGGGAAATTAGATCATTTCTGTGACCTGATTATTATTAGGCTCTAATTCTATCAGGGTTTAATATTACAATAAGAGAGCTCAAGCAACTGATAGTGTTAAAGAAAAATAAAGACAAGCACATTTGAAGCTGTCTAATGTAATCTAATATTCATATATCAATCATTTGCAGTTTTACCCTTCCTAGTGCTACAAGAGTGAACTCATGGTAGGACAATGGAATGATCTTTTTGTTCCCCCATCTCAGGGAATGAGGCCTCAAATTGTACCCTTCTGTGTGGAGTTTCTAAGAATTAACCTGTATGTATGCTCTCACAATAGTTCTTACAGCTGAAAATCGTTTTCCTTATCTCAGTCCCCATGGCATTCTGTAGATTTTTGTTTTTCACAAATATGCATTCTTTTGGTCAGCTGGTCATATTTAGATAGTTAGAATCCTCACACATTCATGCGCAAGGACCCAAAAGTGCGTTCCGTGAATCCCCTAAGTTCTAGGTATTTTCCTTTCTGTTTTAAATGTATAGCAGTGATTCCAGTTTCTCATGATTACTGGAGTTTGTAACACTGCCAGTGACACAGCTCCTGCCTTAAGCTGAGGGACACAGAACCAGTAGCAGGAAACCGCCCTTCATAGGCAGATGCTGGCAAGAGTAACTCAGCCACGCTCCCGTGAGTTAACACCTTCGCTGTGCTTCACTGTCCTTTTACAGGACTTGTTTACACTTAGGTGAATTATTGCTATTGACGGTAAAAGTGATAGATTTTATTTCTCCTTTCTTATGTGGTATTGGGTATATAGTTCAGCATAGTGGAACATAATTGTCTTCACTAAATTGACATATATATATATATATATATTTTTTTTTTTTTTTGAGACATGGTTTATCTATAAGTTTCAGGCCTTCCTTGAACTCACGTAGGCCAGGTAGGTCTTGAACTTACAGTTTTCCTCGTGCCTCTGTCTCTTGAGTGCTAGGATTACAGGCACTGCTGCCCACTTGATTATGGTATATTTATGAGATGTTTTAAAATGTGCTCACAGGATGCTGATATTAAATGACCAGTTAAACCACTACAATATCTTCATAACAGGTAGAATTTTTAGAATTTATTTTGTGCCTAAGCAGTAAATTTATGTCTCCAATTCATTGGTCATCATATCTATAATTTTCCTCCTTATTCAATTTTTTCAAGCAATAGAATTTTGAAGATTTCATTAAATTTGTCACATGAAGGTAGGAATATACAAAGAGCAGTATTTTTAAGTTGCATCATGTTTAATGATTTAAATGAATTTTCCTAATTTCTGCTTTAGAATTTCATATAATTTTAAACTGCAAACATACTTCATCAAACCTGAAACATTTAATTTCCTGATTGAAGAGGTATCCTCTAGATCCTCTTTATACCCTTTATATTTAATGAAAACACAATTTGCCTTAATTTGGTTGAAATTTAGTTTAATCACTTTATGTGCAACTTTGCCATATCTTTCCTCTTTGACTAAAATTTCATTTCTTTAAGATTCATAAATTATTATGCTTTTTATTATATTTGTAATAACTATATGTATCTCAATTTTCTTGTTCAATGTAGATGTCAATTATATAATTCAAATTACATACAAAGTATAATACATTCAGGAATTAATTTCACTTATTACTCAAGCTTTTTACACCTTTAACATGTACATCACATGTAAATTTAACTTTCATATAAAGTAATTATTTAGTCTTGATGTTAGATGTATCTAAGAAAATTAACATGGGACATACACTTTAGAAATGCTTAGGTTCAAATGTGAAAAGATACATGTAAATACGAAATATTGTTACATGTGTTAAAGAGTAGGCAACTGTCAAACTCATTTTTCAAATCCAGATTATCATTCTAATAGTCATTGAAGGTATAGTTGTTTAATCAGTGTTAAAAATATGGGCTGAAAAAGGTTGCCTAAGTGCTGTATATTCAATCATAATCAAATTTTATTAAGACTAATTTAAAATTTTGTAGTTATACTGTCACATTCTAAACAAAAGTTATATTCCATTTCTCTCTTTGTTACTATATTTTGAAAATTCCTGAGCACAAATAAAACACTTAATGATTGCAAAAATTATATTTTATGGGCCAGTGATATAGCTCAGCAGTGGAAGCAACAGCCTGGAAAGCAGGGTCCTGTATTTGATTCCTGGCACAAAAAAGTTTGCGTTTTATCTGATTGCAGAGCAAACATTTGAATTTTTGAAACATAAACCTTGACTTGAGATTTGGAAAATTATATAACCTGATATAGTTTGTGACAATTTCTTAGTAAAATGGAAGATACTTTTAAATCAATTATGAAATTATAATCATGAAAGAAAAAATATACTGGCTTCTTGATTTATTGGATATTTGATCATTTTAAAACAAAATATTTTGAAAGCATTTAGATAACTGAAAATATGCTAAGAAAATAAAAGGAGAATTCACAGACTTTGAAATGTATTTGTAAAGTTTATATACTATCAGAATAATTTCAAATTGAATATATAATATACTTTCAATGTAAGTAATAAGAAAAATAATCTTTGATCCCCTGGATTATGTATGGTAGATATTTGGTTCCAGACATGAAGAGTAAAAACAAAAGCCAAGAAAGAAAGTAAAAGAAAAAGAAAAAGAAACAGAAAAAGAAAAAGAAAAAGGCTCACTAATATAGAAAACATCTACCAGAATAGTAGGTTGTTTCTGTGACTATACCTCACTATGTGGCTTGAAAGCTTTTGGCAACTGTTTGTAGGGAGTGTCAGAAAACATTTATAGAGACTGAGGCTGGAGACTCAGAGCATTGTGGGCAGATGGGCAAGTCTGATTGGAGTGGGTTCAGGAGACCACAGCATTCACAGGAATGAAAACAGGGAAGTCTAGGCTCATGATGGTCAATTTGGCAAAAGCAATTTAATTGGGAATTGTTCTAGAGACTGTGTCCTATTCTGGCAAGGGTCTTGTCTGAGGCTAAAGTTCCAAGACTTCGTGTGAGTCTGAATTTAATAGTGGTGGACTATTGATCCAGCAGAAGAAATTTCAAAGTAGCCCAACATTCAGGGAGTGATATGAGCACTGATGGCTATATTGGGGCGTGTTTATAGGGAGAGTCAGGAGCAAACATTGGAGCAGAAATCTTTGAAAAACAAATTTTGTCCAGAAAATGTAATGTGTAATACTGGTACCAAGGGAGATGTGAAAGCTGAATGGGTTAGTGCAATCAAAAAGAAATCAAATACCCTGAACTGAGGGTGCACTGAGGACATTTCAAAAACCAGCAGCTTCCGCAGTGGCCACCATTGAAGAGCAGCAGCCATGGCTCTGCACTTCTCCATGGCTATGGGCCTCAACAATGGCCACAAGGGGACCAAGAACATGAGCAAACCGAGGTACGGTGGCCCTTGCTGACACCTCACCAAGCACGCCACGTTCGTGCACAACATGATCCAGGGGTTGTGAAGCTTTGGCCCCTATGAGCAGCGTGTCTTGGAGCTGCTCAGGTTCTCCAAGGACAAATGGTGCCTCAAGGTCATGAAGAAAAGGGTGGGGATGCACATCTGTGCCAAGCGTGAGGAGCTGAGCAAAACCCTGGCCTTCGTGAGGAAGGCAGCTGCCAAGAAGTACTGAGCCCCTCTGTGTGGAACAAATCTTTGCAGAAAAAAAAAAATCAGCCAAAGTCCAATTATGGTAGACTCAGGGCTACAAATATATATTTAAATTTCACCTGAAAAGAGATCTCTTGGTTCTCCTAGGAAACAGATTTCCTGGGGTCATTTCACCATTATGAACTACCTTTCCAGAGAGAAAACACAGAGAAGTGCGCCACAGAGTCTGGGCTACTGTTCATGGTGCTGGTAGAACTTGGCATCGTTCATGTGATGTATTTTACTGGATGTGCTGTGTGCAATTATGAAAGTTTCCACCAGATTTCCAAGGAAGACCTGGGGGACCAGGCAGGGGTAATGTTTGAAGATGTGGAAATAAAGCCAAAGGTGTCCCAAAGACTACAGAAAGTCCTAGATGCAAGGAATGTGAAATATATTGCCATGGAAATCCTCAGGCATTGGTTGAAACCAGCCTTAGAGAGAGGCGTTATGGACGGCAGCCAGCAAGAGCATAGCATATGGCTACGCAAGCCCTTGGGAGCTTGTATGCCACCATGGTCATCTCAGCATGTGAGACATGGAGGGACAAGTCTTAAATGTTTCCCTGTTGGGCTTTGGTCTTCATTTGATTATAGTTTCCCCTATTCCTGTGTTCCTGTCCCTTCTAGGTATCTTCCCCAAAGAGCTAAAGATATCATACAATAGCATTATGTGCATACCAATGTTTAAAACAGCAAATTAATAATGATGAAATCCTAGAAGCAGGCTGTATGTCCATCAATAGACAATTGTATAAAGAAAATGTAACATCTTTATATAATGAAACACTTCTCAGCTGGAAAGAAAGACAAATATGAGACACTTGTAGGGAAATGGATGCACTTGGAAAATATAACATTGAGGAAATACATCAGACACATAGACTTGAATATCATTTAGTGTCTCTCATTTGAGTAAGGTAAAGTATAAAAAGCCCAATAAAGAAAAGATAGAGGGAGACAAAGAGATAGATCTTTTGCAAATGGGAAGAGGTTCAGGAGACCAACAGTAAGAAGAGACAGTAAAAGGAAGGGGAAATAAGTAGATATGCCATGTGCAGGAACCTAATAACTGAAACAGATATAAACATTTGTCATAAAATGAGGTAAGATTAATCCTAACAACAAAAATGAAAATTGTGCAAGGGGATTTGGAGGAGAAAGGTAAGAGTTAGGAGGAAAGGAGAAGGGGAAGGGAATTAAAGTAGAATCAAGCTGTACGTGTACTTACTCCTCTAATCGTAAACTGTATGTATGACACACAGGTACTAACAAAAATATAAATTTAAAAAATCAAAATACTAAATGATTTAAAATTTCATCAGTATACTTAACAAGAGACAAAATTAAAACTTCAAACAACAAAAAATACTACACATAGAAATTTAAAAAAGCAAAATTCTTGCATAGCAAGAAAAATGCATTTCTAAAGACAAACTGGAAACAATACCAGTGTGTACCCTTGGTGATAATATTCTGATTAAATGAATTGATAGCATCAAATAACAAAAAAGACCAACAATTCAATAGATTAAAAAATTCATGGAAAACTAGGTTCAAATGATCTTAAAAACAAAGAAATATACATTTCAATGTGTACATTTAGTTTGTAGGAAATGCGAATAAGAAACTATAAGCAAGAAATGAAAATTAAATGGTCAGAGACAGAAAACAGAGTGATTTGCTCAAGGAAGACAAAATTAGTTATCTAAATACTAATTTAGATACAAAAGATGAAATAGTAGGATTATCCTAAAATGCTCTTCAGATTTATTCCTATATCATCTTCTCATTTCATTGTTAATTCTCATTTTCTCAACACCTTTGAAATTATACACTTTCTCTAAAATTTATCATATGTATATATATATATTTTTTTCTTTCATTGTCAGAATATAGCCCAGGTAATTGCAAATATCTTTTGTTCACCAATTCATTGCAACCGCTTATGAGACAGCCTAAAATTTTGTCTAGTCGATGACCTTTGGTTGATTGAAAGCTGAATAAAATCAAGGAATTAATACAATGAATATATTATAATTTGCAACAATTAATCTAATGTGAAAGGCAATTTTCAAATCAAAACAAATATTAAGACAATTTTTTGGAAAATTTTAATATTACAAATAATGTTTTTATATGCAAAATAAAAAAGAAATTTCAAAAATAGTTGGGCTAATAGAGATAGTAATGAAGACCTGGTTTTCTTAGTTTGTACATCAGTACTGATGATTCCGTTTTTCAGAGGATATTTGATCAAGGTGGCACTAACTGCTTGAAATCAAGTGGCCAGAAATTAGTGCAGAACAATGTGATCTGATTGCTAAGCATGTTGATCCTTGATGTTTGCTTGAATAGATCATTTGATAAAGTTATTCAATGATTTAAAACAAATTTCCACAACTGAGCTTAAAAAATGGTTCATTACTATCTATAACTTTCATAAACATTTCAGGCTTATGGGGTTTCAAACAATCACAGACGTAAAAATGTACACATAGCAATAGACTTGATAAGAGCTTACGATGGATTTCAGAGCTCAGTCAAGGATCTGTCATGATTCAGTGGTGAGATATACATTCTTAGACATAAGGTGTCAACTAACATTATACTTGAAATGTGAAACAAAAGAAAATATTAATTGGCTAAGGAAATCCATTTTGTTATACTGACAATTATATGTCGTATTTTTTTCTCACATTTCACGAAAATGCATCATGAATACATTTGCATGCTATAAAGGACAGAATACTGTGAATTGCAATGAGATAGCTGGATAAGTTGTGCTCATATCAAAAGTGAAAAATAACATGCTTAATCACACTTTGAGTCCATTTAATGAGAAAGCTGGCAACTAGACACATTTTTTTAACACTAAAGATTTTATGAGTGTGACATTTAGGAATATCTACTAACTACTTAACTTAAAAAATAATTGAGAATGAGGAGTCTGTGAAAGGGAGGTTTCCAGAGATTTAAAATGAAAAGAGATATGGATTTTTAAATGTATTATTTCATACTGTTTAAGTCAACTAATCAAAGAGATGTGGTTTTTCTTTTATTTGTATAGTTTCCAAGTCCATAATTTTTCAAAGTCAGTTTGATAGATTGGTAATTGTCTGAGGTATTCTTGTGCCCCGTATGGGTATCGTCTCATACCAAGCCAGCAGTGAATTGGTCTTTTGTTAGCACCTGACATCAGGATCAGCACTTGACATGTACATGTTGGTGGCTGCCACTCTTACCCATCTGTTATGGTGGCACAATGCCCAATTCTTAATTGAAGTATTTCTGAGTTTAAATAATGATTTTCTTACTTTCTAGTTATTAAACTGATCTTATGCTAGAATATTGGACAATTACCTGTTTCAAAATCTGAAGCAATCTGTAAATAAGCATGAGAAAGACTGCATAGAAAACACAAGCCTTCTTTAAATAAATTTTACAAATGGTCAGTGGGTACGATTTTGACACTGGGTATTCTACAGTCTCCTTTGTGTTGCAATTACACTAAAAGGGGGCAGTAATGGCAGCTGATGATAGCTCTTCTGTACACCTTCCCCTCAGGAAAGACAATGGGACAACTGTAAGAAGAGAAGTGTCTGTGACATATCCTCATTACTGTTTTTATGATACTGGAGCAAACAGCTTGTTCTAGAATAACGAATAACAATTCATGTTACATTTTATATTGTAGTGCAGGTGATTTTGGAGGCAAATGCACAGAAAGGAAAATTAAAACAGTGCAAACTTATTAGCTTTCTAAGTATTTCAAAATATGCCAAAATGTCAATTATCTGTATGCCTTCCCTAATATCTATACACATTTTCCTAAAATGGCTCACCAAGTATGAGTTTTTTTCTATAAAACTACATATTCCTGAATCTAGCAGGTATATTTTCAGTACATTTGAAACTATTGTTTACTACAATAAACCCGGTACCCCCCCCAAAAAAATAAAGTTGTGATTTTATTCCATATTATGATTTTATTACTTTTAATGAATAGGCCTAGTGGGATTATTTGCAGAGGAGCTCAGCTGCCCAGCAATGCCAAAGGACGTTGTAATAACTCTGTCAGGGCCAACGGTGTCTGAGGCAAGAGAGCAAAGTCTGAACCTCTGCGCTGAATTGGATGACCTTGTTTTTGTATTCATCGGAAAGTGGTAGAAAATTATCATTAATTTTAATTCGTACTTTTTACTATTACTTAAAGTCACTTCTTGACATCCCCTGAGATTATACGAATGATTATATCAGCAGGTAAGAGGTACTGAAGCATGCAGTTTCATGCAGGGAGAAATCAAGCAGCTGAACCATTAAAATTAATGCAAATTGCGTGATTCTATTTAAGAAAGAAGGAGGGGTAGTACTTAGAGGTATTATCCAAAGTGTGACATAATTCTCTATGAATTACACTTAAATTATATGTCATTTTAATCAAAAGTGATTACATTGTTTTGAAATATTGATTCTCTTTTCATTTGTATTAATTCATTATAAGTAGGATTTAAAAAGGCCTCTTCCAAATTTTAGTTTTCTTTTCATTTTCCTGTCAATAGGGAATTTGTTTTTAACCTATTTTTCTGGAAGGCCAGAAAGAATTTTCAAAATGTATTTATTTATACTTGTAATTCAGTACTATAAATACTATAAACTACATCAAACAGAAATACACTAGTCAGAAGAATTATACCACCTTTCTTCAGCCTGCCACAATGAGATAAAACTCATCATCGGAAAGGACTTCTCTACATCTAACATAAATCTTTACAGCCTCAACTTCAGGTGTTATTCTCAATAGGGAGTGAAGCTAAGCTGCTACATATTTGTTCTAAAATATATTATCGTATTTTATATCACTGCTAAGCATCATCTTATATTGAAAGAATGTAGTAACCTCTGTCCATTCCTTAAAATATTAACTATAAACCACCTTATGAATTTTTTAGCATATTTTAAATTTAAGGAATTAATACAGTAGAGACACTATCAAGCAAGAATAAACAATTCTAGATTATTGTAACATGAGATTTCCTTTTATTAAATCTGATTATAGAAACTAACCAAATCTTTCTTCAAATAACTCTTTCTCACATTTGCTGTCATTTTCGTTATGGATTAGCGAACCTGTGGTAGACATAGAAATAGGCTAGTGTCATGGAGAGTTTCAAAATGCCCCGCATCTGAATTATCTCTGACAGTAAAAAACACAAGGAGAATGGCTCATCGTAATGAGTGGAGAAAACACATCCTCCTTCTAGGAGAAACAGCAGCTGATGTTATTGCTTACTGCTTGTTTTCCATTGCAAAATAATTATCTGAAGCTGATAAGATCACAGGCTGGTTGATATCGCAAGGCTGACCCTGCTGCTCATACGATCTTATCTGTAACTGACTGATCACCAAAGGAGAGTGTCTGTGCTTGAACACTTTTATTTATAACTAATCCTAAGGTGAGAAGCAAATGTAATAGACTATAGTAGTAAAATGAGCATTCACTTCTTTTCCGTTAAATATTTTGCTCACAGAGCTTATGTTTACCTCTTGGGACTGTTGCCAAAGTCAAAGGTTCAATTACATGATGCCAAAATATATCATCATGTTCTGGCATAATTGTATTTCTAATGGGCTCTCAGAGAAAGGAATGCATAAGTGCCAATTACAGCATGGTGCAAATAAAGCATTATTACATGCTCTGGAACAATCTGCATTATGGCAATGTAGTCATATTATGCTCCTTTATTTCTATTTCCTGTATTTTAATGTCCCTGTCAACACACAGTCTTTTATGCAAGATCCTAAATGCGATGTGATTTGATTGCTGTAAAAATAATAATTTCTTTGTCAATACTGTACATAAACAAACATGGAAAATTCTATATTCCTAATCAGATATAGATCCTGTTGTGCAGATACAAATATGACTGTAAGGGGTCTCCTATTTCTCTGGCTATACTATTTGAATGGCATAATTACTATATTGCAAATCAGATGATAACTAACAATACCTAATTTGGGCTTAGCTGATACATGGTACTGAGAACATGATACCAAGAAAAGTTAGCAAAAAATACAAATAGTATTCCAAATCTGTAAAGAAAAGACAAGTGTACTAATCTGAAACCTAGTTTATGATGTTTCTAGGGAACATCTCATTTCATTTTCTAACACATGATATACTTACATGTGAAAAATATATTGCTTATTTTCTTTAAACCAAAGTGTTGTAAAGGAACATAGTCCATTGAAATTTTGTAACAAATATTAAAGAATGCTCAACCTAACATAAAATTATCAAAAGTTGTTTAACAGTTTCTCATTTTAATTCCATCTGACAAGCCAGAAAGGAATTTTTAAAAGTTATTTTTTCTGTTTTACCAAACCAGACCACACTTGACAATATGGCAGTACCATGCAAAGAAAGGGTTCTATTAGTTTGACTGCAGAGTTTAAAGGAGAACATGCACAGTTTGTAGGCAATGAAATGATTATTACACATGGAATTTTACCCTGAAAACAAATTTCAATTTGTCAATGTACAAGAGATTGTCTTTTTCAAAATTACCAAAAAATAAAATAAAGTTTCACTTCAAAATGTTTGCATATTTATGACAGAGGTGGAGGAGTCTTTTTTTTTTTAGGGATCGAAAAATAAAATAAGTAAAACTAAGTCTCAAAGTGCATCTATTTTCCTATCAGTGACTCAAGTTCTTTATGGCAGATAATTACTCCAATGTGCATAAATATTTCCTTGACCCATTCATCGGCTGGTGGACATCAGCACGCTGCCAAGATTCAGCAATTATGAATTGTGCTGCTACAATAACTATGATATGATGTTTTTAACTCTGTTGGGAAGATATCTAGGAGGAGAATAGTTGGGTCAAATGGAATATCTACCTTAAATTCCTCGTAGTGTTCGGTGAAGTAATCCAGACACAGAGGTTTGACTATTATGTGTTTTCTCTTATATGAGAAGCCTAATATATAAATAATTGAAAAATAAAAGACAGATAACAGGAAAAAAAAAAGAGAGAAAATGTTTTCTGTAATCCATCAAGTAGAATGTATCTAAAAATATATACCTTGATTTGGTATAATTGCCATTTGTGTTTTTTGGCCTGTTACTCTGGCTGTTAATATATATTTATGATAATTAACATGATAAGAACTTTTAAATAAATCTGATGCTGCAAAAAATTATTTCTAAAAGTGGGGGGAGGAGAGAAGAAAAACTTGTGATGTGTTATATACATATATCAACTCCGCACAATGTATGTCACCACTATGTGCTGAAAACATTTATTGACAAAAATAAATTTAACATTTTAAAAAATCTTGGTATAAACATAACAGGTATGAATAGCGGTCTATCTCATAAATAAAGCTCAACTACGAGGGAGTGGCAAAAATTACAAATGAAAACTCAAAAATAAATGTGAGTAAAAGACACATTCACTAATCTGAAGAAAATACGCCTATCAAATAGTATAAGAAATGTCAGAAAACTGTTGTTCAGAAAGCAGGCTGGCCATGCAGAAGGCAGGAAGGGAAAGACTGAAAGTGAGAGAGACAAATTTATATGATTAACAAAAAATAAGTAGTGCATAATAAAGACGTCCCTTGAGTCAAGAGATTTTGAAATTTGTCCTTGAAGTTTTCTAGTAGACATAAGAAAAAATAAATTAGGTAGTGCCAACTATTTTATTGTTCACTCATCAAAAAATTTATGAACCAGCATCTGTAAGTTACATTAGGTATTGATGAACCAAATGTCTTTGTCTAGTTCACCAGATTCATTATAATAATATATTAATTATATATTGCAAACATTTACGTAAGTGTATTGCTGGTATAAAGTAAGGAATAATTGGAAAGGGGAAGATCTCATTCCTTTATTTACAAAGATGAATGCATTTGCTTTCAATTTGATCACTTCTTTAGAATTAAATTCCTTCAGTTTTTAATACTAGCATACAGATTTTCACAGTAATGTTATCTGTATTTCTGTTTTAGTTTACTAATGAACTGGAGAATACCATCAACATTGAAATCATGTGGGTTTCCTGAGAATGCTATTGTGACTATGAATTAATTGCACACTTTTCCAAAGGAGGACAATCCATTTTCTTAGCTCTTTTAATCTTATTTTGAAAGTGTAATCATATTCTGTGCATTCTGGTTTGATATCAAAATAGTCTATTAATTGCATCTCAGAAGATGGCATCGTCTTCTGAATTATGCATTTAAATAGACTCAGCTGAGTAACTTCAGAACAACTTGGTGTTCCTCTCTTGCCTTATGACTATTGAAATAAAAGCTAACAAACTGGTTAAAATATTTTGTCTACTTAAATTATGAATTAAAATATGTAAAAGAATGTCTCAAAAATGACTGTTTAAAAATCTTGGATGGTCTGGAAAAGATAATTAAGTCCATGATTTTCCATATTTTATTAAATAACAAATATCATGACTATTAACCTGTTTTCCCTGTAAATCTCCAGGCTTAATTTCTTCTTGAGACTGACACATTTCTTCAAATGATTCAAATAACTTATCTGAAAAATTTTACAGCTACCTTATTTCATTAGAATCAGTTAATTTTGAGCTCTTTAATTTGTTCGCAAGGACTTTGTACTATGTCCTTCCTCTTTGCATATTCCCTGGAGAGGGCTGGAGTCAAACTTTCATCTTCTTTCCATGTAATATTCATCTACAACTTTTTATGTGTTTTCATTCTGACTGACATTTTCTCCTTTAATCCTTTCGCTTGTTCATCACCTTTTTATTTCTAAAGTTCCATCTAAATATTCTATTAGTTCCTTGTACTTAAATCACTCAAGGATCCTTTCTTCCATCCCTAGGAGTTGATAATGTCTATGGTTAACATTCTGATAGTAAATTGAAAACTTAAATGGCAAAACATCTCATGTGTATCATTCAAGAAAATAATACGTAGTTTATTGCTATAAAGATCACATATCTTTAAAATGACATACAGGAAAAGAAATTGCAAATAATCAAGATTAAAAACATATTAAGTAGTATTAATTTAAATAAATACTACAAATAAAATAACAGTAAACCAGTATCGAGGATTATTTCTCAGAGGAAAAAAATTAGAATTAGGTATATTTAGTGCTTTGTCATATGTATAAACTGATACATTGTGTTGATTGACATGTAAACTTCTCAGTAAGTTATTCTGGTTTTACAATTATGCAACATGCTGGCAAACAAAGGAACATGATGAAGTTTGATAGTAAAAAGGGAAACTGGAAAGTGCCCTGAAACTAACCAGGGAACATTCACACTCCTGCCTTCCCAATGTCATGTGTGCCTTTTTCCTAAAGAAATAATGCAAATACTTTGAATACTTTGTACTTGTAATAGTGCATAATAAATTTTATATGTTGTAAAAAATAAAGCAGTTTATAGTTATATTATGTGTGTTAGTTACTTTGTCTCATTGTTTAGACAAAGTACCCAACACCCTAAGTTAAAAGAAGAAAGATTTATTTAATTCACAGTTCATAGAGGCTTCAGTTCACAGTCGACAGGCTCCAAGGCAGGGTGGCACGGCAGAGGGGCATCGTAAAAGAGAGATAGTTCACGGTAGATAGGAGGCAGTAAAGTAGTGAAGAAGCAAAGCAGCAAGCCCAAGTGACTACAGCAGTCCTCTTTCTGTCCCTTACATTTTATCCAGGACACATGCCCTTCGCAGCGGTAGCACTCACAGCTAGGGTGAGCCTTCCCATTATCCACGTTCATGACTAGACCAAACCAATCAGCGAACTAGTTTAGTAATCAGATGTCTTCAGTGTCCCCTAGCATCCCACTCTCTAGATCTAGTGGCTCTGAAAACCCCACCAATGACCACATGAGGCTTTGCTGGGACATCTAGACACACACTGTAACATTATGATAGTTTAAGTCAGCATTAAAGTTGTCAAAGTCCTGGGGTGCCTAAGGTGAAAGGCTGTTACACAACAATATATCCTGAACTGACTTACGTAGCTGGAATCAGATACTAATTTCAACAATTTTAATTATTCAGACAGTAATTCATCACCCGATATTCAAAATGTAGTCATTGGTTTGTCCTATTCTTTTATTTTTGGTGTATGTTTAGAACCCAGAATCTCTACTTTCCACTTTTTATTTTGTTGCTTGAATTCTGTGTTTCCCTTTAAAGGACAGAAAAATAAAAAGGGATTATTTAGTTCATTTGTGTTATAGATGAGAAAAAAACATATTTTTATATTTGGTTGGCTTTTCAATTTACAAAGCCTAACAAAAACAATAACATTAACACTAAAAAGGCTTAAAGTACAGATATTCCAAGGAGGCAGAAAGAATTTTCCTTAATTTTTCATTATTTCTTAATTAGGCATCAGCTTTCTAAGATGTTCGTCTGCTGACTTCTGCATTTTAGTCATTGCCACCCGCTAACTGTGTTCAGTACCTGAAGTATCAGCACACTGAATGCAGTTGCTCCACTTGCTCAGAAGCAGAGCACACTTAGCTAAAACCAGGGACCCTCAGCGCATTAAGGAAAATGCAGATGAAATAACTAAACAGTCTTTGAAAATCACTACATTTCAAATGATTTGATCATGGCTATTAGATCAATCTCATAAGATGATTTTCTTTAATTATATCTTTTATACAATTTTCAGCATTTTAAAAGGTAAGTATGCCACTGAAAACAGTCATCAAATATAACACAAAATTTTTACTTGGAAGTATTTTACCTAGAAGAAACGTTTATTACAAAGGTGTCATGGACAACTGGATGTTTGGGTATTAATTTCTCACTTAACAAGGATAAAGTGAGAGGAAATGTTGGGGTAAAAGGAGTCTTTTATCAAATGTTTTATTTGGTCCTGCAAAAATGTAGAGTTGTGAATTTAGTTCATTTTATTTTGTGTGAAAAGAAAGGGTTATTTAATTCAGTTTTATGAAAATGAATTTAAAAAAATATTTGAAAATAATCGATAATTAGAGTCATAATCCCAAAGTCATTTCAAATACCATAATTCTAAATGTCAAAATCCAGAAAAATCAAATTCTGAAATACTCTATTTCCACAAAATATAATACAAAGTTATTTTAGGCTTATTTATTTACATCTTAAAGGAGAATTTGAGAAACATAAAAACACTGCAGCATATTTTATAGGCTCTTTACTCAATTAAAAGTGTCACCCTTGCCTAGGAAACTTCCCAAAAGCCACAATCATGAGAAATATCATTTCAAAAGTGCACTGTAAAAAGGAAAAATACATGTCTTTATTTATTGAAGAAGTCTCAGCATTGTTATGTACACAAATGGTGGCCAGACACCAAATAAACTTTTCGATAATGGATATTTCAAGGAGTCTAATTTGTAAAAAAAAAAATTAGAACTCTCTGAAAGACTTTATCAAATTTGTGTATAGTATTAGAAATGAGGAAATATATACAGAAGCAAATTTTAAAAATAATGTTGCGAATTTAAACAGCCAGATATGATTAATATTAC
>PVJX010032308.1:0-20512 GCA_004027295.1 Dolichotis patagonum | reverse complement strand
GATAGGGTCCATTGAGTTGCTCTATATAGGGAGGCAGTGGGACCCAAAACAAGCAGTGCACCCCATGGGAGTGAAAGGGGAGGAATTGTCTAAAAAAGGGAGGCAGAGGATATTGTTAATGGGGTAACAAGATTTAAAATTTACATTATTCTCACCACTCTGCTTGGATGGATTATGTGCTGTTCCAGTTTGTCTACTTGCGCTAGACTTGAGGACATGGTCAACTATCCCAAAAATAAGAGGACATATTATGGTAATCATCCCTAATTTTCCTATCCACTTAACCTGAAGCCCTTTATAACTTATACTGTCTTATTATGACTGATCTTATTTGAATCTGGTTTGTTAGATTGCTACTTTATGTTGACTGATTTTATTTAAATCTGTTATGATGGATAGCGTCAAGTCTAAGTGTATAGGCAACTACACTGAAGATGAAACGATTCACTAAGATACCCACTCTGGTTTGATTATTACTTGCTTTTGAAGTCTTATAATGTCTCCAATGCTTCATTTTTATTAATGTTGTTATATACTGCTGAGACACCATTGGTAACCATTCTAGATCACCTTGTATTGCGGTTTTATGTGACTTTTCTGCCTCATGCTTTTCTAGGAATTGTTTTGTTTTATCTTGCTTTGTTTTGTTTTTCCTGCTAATACATAAATGATAGATATACATGTAGAGACTCACGCATGTGTAGAGCTTATAAACAGTTTATGCGAACCAACTATATAACACATGTTGAAATAAACAACTACTTTGAAGAAAAAGAGACACTACAATACCCAGTGCTGATTCCATAATGTCATGATGTGAAGTCCAGCAAAACTATCACTTTTTGTTCAAAGTGATCTTAGCTTGCTTTGCCTTAAGTTCAACACAAATGAAGGTATGGACAGCTGTTGTGAGAAGAATGAGAGACACTATGACAGTCATTCTTGGCTTCCCTAATGTCTGGTCTTGAAGACTTGAAATGCCCTCCTCATCCTGCTCAGATCAATTCCATACAAGGTTGTTTCATGTGAATTCCCTGTATGTTACAATATGGACAACTATTTGGACCAAAACAAGAGTCAACATGATAGAGAGTGAATATCTCCGATTGTCTAGTTTTGAAATTTATGTCTCTTACATTGCTTTCTTGTGATCTGCTTTGCTCTGTTTTATTGTGTTTAATTTTACCCTTTTGATATAATTGCATGTATATTTGCATGGGTAAGAGGGATGACCATATCGCTATTTTTGTCAGATTGTGGAGCTGAACTGTTGACAGTCTCACTGTTTGAATGTCTACTTTACATGTTTTAACTTTGTAAATTGAACAACTGTTTCCAAGAAGTCAGTATGTAATTTGTCAAGCAATAATTTTTTTAGGTTTCTTTGTTGTTCTTTTCCTTTTTTCCTTGGAATACTGTATTGTTGCTACCCTTTATTCTGTTTTGTTTTGTTTTCTCTTTAAATAAAATTGTTAAAAAAAAGAAATGGTAAAAATACATAAGATACAAAATCATCAGTAAATACAGTCAGAAGATAAGAATCTGCTCAAAGGGGAAAAATAATATCTCAGGGAAAAAGAGGAAAAAGAAAAAGGAAGGGAACAGATAAAAAAACATCTAAATTTGTATAAACACATTTAGTATAGCTAAAGTGGTTTTGCTACCCATTCTATGAGTTCTTGGAACAAAACAGTTAACATTCATAGGATTGGAATGGTTTTGTATGTTAGTGTCTGGTGAGGAACACTTGAAGATCACTATGTAAAATAACAACCTTAATTATGTGCCTACCACCTTGTTTTGAAGGTATATATAATCATTGTTTTGGGCTCTTTGCTATTGTTACTTGTCTTTTTTGTTTCTTGTTTTTCTTGTAATCTATTTTTACCTATGATACAGAAAGGATAGGTATACATGTAGAGGCTTATACATGCCTAGAACTCCTAAACAGTTGATGAGAATTGATTATATTATGTGTGATGAAATGAACAGCTACTCTGAAGAAAAAGAGACATTATGGTATGCATTGCTGATTCTGTATAGTCATGCTGTGAAATCTAGTAATGCTTTTATTCTTTGTTCACAGTGGTTTTCGTCTGTTTTATATTATTTAATTTCAAGATACATGAAGGCATGGACAGCTATTTTGAAGAGAACAAGAGACATTATGGTAGCCATTGTTGATTTCCTATTGTCTTGTTTTGAAGACCTGTAATGCTTCCATTACTCTTTACATGCAAAACATTGAGGTCAGGGTAGAGCTGGGATTTAGGAGGGTGATCATAGAATTCATCTTTCTTAATTCAGGAGTTCATGTTAATCACTAGCTTTTATAGCATACATAAATCAGGAATCACCCTGACAACAGGCAAAATTTGATCACCTGGGAGAAGCCAAATGAATCAGAAAAATTTAGATGGTATAAAAACTAGGTAAAAATATGGATATAAATGGCACAAATAAGTTTTTAAAAAATTCAGCCTCATTAGTCATGAAAGAAAATTTTATTAGAACAACCAAATCTTTCACTTTTCAGAATGCTGCCATTTATTAAACTCCTTTATCTGCCAGATATTTTCTAAGCTTTTCTTTTTAAATATTTTATAAACTTTTTATTTTAGAATAATTTTATATTTATAAAAAGTTGCAAGAATCTCTTAGATTACTGAGAATAACTTCCTTGCAAAGAATACACCATAGAAAAAAGAATAATTTTATAGTGAAGAAACCTGAGAACATTGTATCAGCCAGGTGATCAAGGTTAACATTATTAGTGATATCATGTCCACATGTATTCTGGATTTAACATGAGAAAGACTCTGCACGTCTGTGACATTCTGTTCATGGTTTGCATCTCAAATCAACTAACTGGTATTAATGAGTACTATTGCTGTTTAAAAGGAAAAAGAGAGACATGTTTAGTTTCAGAGTTTATATTCTGATACTGTGAAATTTATACCTACAAGTATGATCAGCCTTCAAAACAATTCAAGTACTTCCAAAGAAATAACAAATGAAGAAAGAGAAAGAGGAAGGGGAAAAAAGAAAGGAGACAGGAAGGAAGGAAGGAAGGAAGGAAGGAAGAAAGAAGAAAGAAAGAAAGAAAAGGGATACCTAGTAGTAAGGGACAGTGGTAACCAGGAGCCCTTTGATAGAGTCTTGTTGGGAAAAGCAGTATGGATCACCTCTGAACTTATGGTTCTCATATATGGTATATATATATATATATATATATATATATATATATATACCTAGAAGATATATATGTATATATATGTAACCATATATATATGAATATATTATATATATATATACCTAGAAGATATATATGTATATATATGTAACCATATATATATGAATATATTATATATATATATATATATATATATATATATATATATAAAACAGTATAGGATTCCAACAGTAGGATGCTATCAGTCTTTTTACAAAGTATCAATTGCAAAAGGACACAAGTCTGTTGAATTGAAACGGTTAGGGTAATTACAATTCCAAACAACAGATAATAGGTTCTAACCATCACTCTTTATCTGAGATGGTATTCATAGGAATTATTTCTAAAATGAACACCCCAAAGCTTCTCTATTTTATGATTTGGGAGGCATGTTGCTAAGAATTGCTGAGGTGACTTAAATCTGTTTGCTGGAGAGAATCAGGGGATAAGAGGCTATCCAGATATGATAGAGGGGTTGACAAAGGTTGGGCTAATTTAGAATGCTTTGTCATTTTTCTAGATGATTTTGGTATAAGTTAAATTTGGAAAAAGTTAAAAAAATTAATTAAATTGTGGCTGCATTTCAAAAACAGGGTTTTTCTTCAGAGTAGGAGTCACTGGAGATGTTATGTTGCCTTACTGTTTACTTGACTAGCACACATAACAATTGTGATTATCTGGTGGTTGTAAATAATCAGAAGGACAGAACATATAGTATCTCTTCCAAAAGCCATCGTTTAGATAACTTGGAACATCTAAGAGAGGGAATACAATTCTAAGAGGTAGGACATTGCCTGTAAAATCCCCAAAGGTAGTTCCAGAACAAGTACTCAGTGCAGTAAGCATTTCAGAAGATGATAATTGAGAAACAAAAGTCACAAACTTGTAAATGAAAATTTACAAAAGAAACAAAAGTCACAAATTTGTAAATGAAAATTTACAAAATTCAGCATGTTATGATTTTCTTAAAAATTTCCCATGTTTGGAATAAGAAAGAATTCTGTCTATTCATAATAAAAAGAGTGCTAGATTTGTGGTTCTCTGTAGATTCTCATGCTTCTCAGAAACTTGGATAAAACCATTTCCACCTAGAAATTCTCCTGTGTTTAGTACCATTGAGTGTATTAAGATATGTTATGGGATGCTGTTTTATGCAGACTAATTAATGTTAGGTATCACTCTGTGATAGACAAGTGGTAACTAAACATAAAAATAGTGGTGTGGGAGCCAGGTACAGTGGGGCAGACCTATAATCCCAGCTCCTAGTAACCTGAGGCATAAGGATTGCAAGTTCAAGGCCAGCCTGGTAAACTGAGACCCAGTCTTAAGATAAAATAAGAAAAGGTTGGAAAGTAGCTCAGTGGTGGAGTGCTTGCCTAGCAAGTATGAAGCCCTAGGTTCCTTCCCTAGGAAGGATGGAAGGAGGAAGGGATAGAAAGGAAGACCAGAAGGAGAAAGGGAGGGAGAGATGGGAAGAAGGAAGGAAAGGAAAGGAAGGTAAGGGAGAAGAGATAAAAGGAAGGAAAAGAGGGGAGAGGAGAGGAAAGAAAAGGAGGGAAGAGAAGAGGGGTGAGGCAGAGCGAGGCAAGGCAGGGTAGGCAAGGTGCAGGCAGGAGCATGTTTTTGAACTGTGTATTCATGAATAGGTGATCTAGTTTAAACTTGTATTGGGCAGGTATGGAGGATAGTGAATAATCCTATTATGGATCTGTTTATTAGGATCTGGGCTGATTTTATCTCAGAGAAGAGGTGAAATGTACAATTAAGAGGAAAGTTTGTTTCAGGAGTTGTAGGCTGATGTTTGGGAGGTGTAGTGATCTAGGTATCCATCAGCGTCTTGGTAATCCTAGCCCTTAGTCTTGAGCTCAGTTTAAGGTAAGCGAGGCAAGTGCAGTAGATTAAGTATAAGCTAGAGAGCTGAGATACTGAAGTGCAAGACATAGCATGGATGGGGATCTTCTGCAACAATGGCAAATAGAACATGGCCTTTGCAGCAAGATTCTCATAATCAGGCACAAGATATTTTATTTGTGGCTGAATTATAACTCATGGATGTGCAATGCAGGAGACATCACAACAAACCAGCTCAAAGCATAAGGAAAACAGATTCTATTGACCCATGAGTGTTGCTGAGAGGACTCATTTTGTAGTACACATGAAGTATAGGGGGCCATTCCATCTTTTTTGGGAGTTAAGCCAAGAGAGAGGGTAGAGTTGCTGCAGTTTGGGTAAAGACAGAGCCCAGGTAATACTATTGGTTGATTGGAGATTCATTTTTATGTCACCAAGGGACCTCCCCACTCTACTCACTGTGTAAAAACTTAACTTTGGAAACATGGGTTTCATTCCTTTCATTATTTGAAAGGAACTAGAGGGAGAGAGAAAGAACATCTCTTCCTTTTGCTTTCAAAGCTTTAAATGTTATCAGCACTTGTGTAAATCTTACAGCATCTGATGCAGTTTTTTGGACTCTCTTATTATAGAGTGAGCTTGTGGAATAGCTTATTTATGTATCTTTAAAATCTAACACAAGAAACAAAGCAGGTGCTCAGTCAGTGCTTGTAGATGAATGGAAGATGTAAAATGCAAAGCTGGCATTTTGTTGGGTGCTTTATTTAGGTTTAATTTCAGTCCCTTTTGTAGTTTAGTTTTTGTAGAGAGAAACCTGGACAGTTTTTAAAAATTACATGCTTTGGAATTAGGAAATTTAGAGATCATGCGGTATATTAGTGTCTACAGTATGATACATGGGCGAGTGCTGGTCTAGGACTTATCAGTTCAAATAAGACAGTACTGGAACAGGAAGCATTCAGAAACTTTTATTGTAATTTGATTTTGACACTGTTATAATATCTAATTATGTGATTTTCTAGTATTTCATATTCATAGTATTATTGAAATAATATTGGTTTATGAAGGAATGGAAATTATAGAAACAGAAGGCCTGACAATATTGATTTCATACAAAAGTTCAAAATCAACATTTGTAGTTAGTTCTGTCCTTTTTTTCAGAGAAGCAGTGACCTTACATGGCTACTTATAGAACTCTAACTTCTCCAAATTCTTAACAGATTATCCTATTTGGTATCCAGATTTGCCCTACTAACAGTAATGCTCTCTTAATTCTCATCTGCTAGGCTTCCGGTCAGCTCTGACCCCTGGTGTGTTCTGTATCCCATTCATACAGGTTATTCTTTTTTTTTTTAATTTTAAAGAGAATAAACCAAACAGAATAAAAGGAAACAAAACAATGGAAATTATTCAGGACTTCAAAAGACGATAATAGAAAATTAACAATGGTTACCATAATGCCTCTCATTATCTTCAAAATAGCTGTCCAGACCCTCAGACGTAGGCATGTAAAATTAACAAAACAATAAAAGAACTAAGTTTCTTCTTTACCTCAGTTATGTTTTTAGCAATTTCAGGTATGTGACCTCTAAATGTCTATGTGTCCTGAACTTGTACAGTGTGGGCTGGAAGTCTGAGATTATATTTTGCTCCTTCATCTTGAAGTTTCCCTGTGTTCCTCAGAATAAATCCATTGTTGTATCCCAGGAGCTTCCTGTATTGGCTGCCAGTCCCTATGTATAATGGATTGGACTAGGTATCTTGATTTCTCTGAACAGGGTTCCTGGAGTGGTGGAGAGACACAGAGTGGTGGTTCACCAGTGTTCCCCTGATGGTGGTGAGGCCTCAGGGTGTGTTTTCTTTTCTGAGCTGGTGCTGTTTGGATCTTTCTGGGATACTATTTCATGGCTTCAGGATGTAGCTTCCTCCCTTGCTGGGTTCCCTCTGGGCTTGCTAGATCTCTCTGGGCTTCTTACACATAGTCTTAGGGCATTGCTTCTTCTTATTAACTCCATTTGTCACAGGTTTGGTTCAGCTCTGATATTTCTTTGTTGATTCTCTTTCTAGTTGATCAGTCTTTCTATGACAATGGAGTATTAAGGTCTTCCATTATAACCATGTTATTGCTTATCAGATTTTCCATGTCTACCAATAACTGTCTTATATAGCTGGATGCTCCTGTATTAGGTGATATATATTTATGATTCTTATAACATTTGTGCTTTCTCCAGCTTTCTCATTGACTCCAGTCAATCCTATGTTATTTTTCCTTGCCTCATCTTGTAGCTGTTGGATTGATTTCTCATAATGTCTTGCTATTTTTGTATTATCTTTCTTTTTATGATCGCTAGTTGCAATTCTGTCTTCAAGATCTGAAATGTCCATTCCTCAGGTATGTCCTCCATATGTATTTGGTTCTCTATAGCTATCCCAAGAACCTACTTCTTCTGGAGTTCATTGTTCTGTGATACTGTTCATGTTGCATCCCAGAGATGTGCTGGATATGGAGCCAAATTTGGCCTCTGGTAATGGGTTTTCTAACAGTGGAGTTCTCTACAGTATAACTGATGTCTTCTTGCTACTGCTTCAGACACTTCCATGTTACTGTCCTCATTGATTATGTCACCCTGTAAAGGTGTGTGTGTGTGTGTGTGTCTGTGTGTGTATGTCTGTGCACCAGGCTGTTGTCCTAAGTAATGGGGTTCCTGTCAGTCTTACACTTTTTCAGCCAGTCTTGCTTTCTGGGATGTAATGGAGGAGCACAGAGTGTGAACTTACTGTCGTCCAGCAGGCTTGCACTTTGGTATGTAATAGAGGGGCACAGAGTTTAAATCTTTTTTTTCCAGCCAGCCCCACCCTCCAGAAGGCAATGCAGGAGGCACTGATGGTGAACTCACTGTCTTCCAGTTGGCTACACCAACAGGGATGCAATGGAGGAGCAGTGTCTTGTTTACTTTTCTCTCTTATTGCTGAGACAAAATACCTGATGCCCAAAATGATGCAAGGAAATGTTTATTTAGCTTACAGTTTGTGAAGGTTTCAGTCCATATTCATCTGGCTTCAAGGCAGGGTGGTATAGGTGAGGAGCAACCATTCATGGTGGCTACAACAGATATCAAAAGCAGCAAGAGTGATAAGGGGAGCACGCCTCCTTCCCTGTCTTATATTGTGTGCCAGCTACCTACCCTTGGGTGGATGCAGTACTCACACTACCATTCCTACCACTAGGTAATGAACCAATCACAAAAGCTAGATTCTTTTGTGATTGAAAGGCCCTACCCCCCATGATCACATGAGGCTTTGGGTAGACATCCAGACAAACCATAAGAGGCACAGAGCATGCTCTCAGTCTTCCAGCTGGCCTACCCTCCAGGATGTAATGGAGAGGTGCAGACTGCAAACTGTCTTCCACTTGGCCCTGCCATTAGGGATCCACTTGGTTTATTCTTAAGATAGTTTCCTGTCATGGTGGCCTCAATCAGGTCTCCACCTAACTGGCCACAGACCAAATCATTGTGTTTCCCTATTTGAGGGTTTAATTTTTTGTTGGAGTCATCACAGACATCACCAGGGTTAGTGGATGCACTGATAGAAGACACAGACTTTCTGCTTAACAAAACAATGAAGGCATATCACAGGAACTCTGCAGCAGAGATGGGCACAGACTGCAAGTATATATTAAAATTATGGTTGACTTCCCTGCAAAGAAAATGAATCATACAATATACTGTTCATGCAGGCCATTAAGTGAGTCCTTATGGGATAAGCAATATCGACCTGCCATGGAGAGAGAGAGAACAGTGAGAGACAGTGGAAAGATGTTTTAATTCTATGCAGACTCCACCCACCCAAAGGAACTGGATTTACCCATAAGATTGGAGTTAGAAAATCTTGTGTTTTGTTGAAAAGAAAAAAAAGAAGCAAATGAACATACAAACAAAACAATAGCTCTGTTGCCACTTTGCTTGGGCTATTAAATTTTTATATATATATATAGACAGACAGACAGAGACAGAGACAGAGAGACAGAGAAAGACAGAGAAGACAAAGAATGCCATTTTGTTCATATAATTCCTCTTCTAAGGCTTTGAAAACCCATTTTCAAACTCTTGCTAAATTTTATGTTCTTTCCCCTCTATCATGCCATATTATATTTCTTAAAAAATGATTTAATGAGAGCTTATTGTGTGCTGTGCCCTGTTGTAAGAGCTTTATGTATATTAACTTATCTAATCATTACAACACCCTGGGAAGAAAGTTCTTTATTCCCATTTTGGGGAACAGAATGATATAGTAAGCATTGGGATGAACATGTGGGCGAGTATTTGCTGGGGTCACCTCTTTACCACTGCCTGAGGGGCAGCATGGGAAGCACTGAGCACCACTAGGCTGCTATGCCCTTCACCTGTTACTCATAACCCTTCTCCCTTGTTCTCTGTCGTTTTTTGAATTTTGAGTTCTATCAGAGCATAAGACATACTTTCCACTCTTATAGGCAATGATAGCACCTTCACTGGAAGTTCCCACCACTACCTTGTCCATAATCCTCTGCATGAGGACACACGTGAACAGTAAAGTCAGAAAATCTGTAGATACAGAAGCATCTCTAGCTTCTGTAGCTTTTTCCTACAAATGTAATCCTCAGCTTTGTGTTGTATTTTCAGCAAGATGTTTTCAGGAGCAGGGAGAGAAGGAAATAAAGCTAGAGCTAAGGAGCTAGAGGTAGATATATGTATCTTGCCATCAGAAGTATTTGGAAAAAACTGAAATAATACTAAGCATTTAGAGGCTTTTTTCTTGTTAATTATTTCTTAAACAACATGATGTTACAAAAATTTATGTAGCTGTTAACTTACATTAAATATTACAAATAACTTAGAAATGATTTGAGGTATAGAGGAAGATGTGTGTAGGTTATATATAAATATTATACCATTTTATGTAAGAGACTTGAGTATTTGTGGATTTTGGCATTCTTAGAAATCCTAGAACCAATCCCCCATGGATACTAGATAATGAGGGACAAATACCTATCTGTGTATCTATCAAGAAAGAATATGTTGGTGATGAGGAATATTTTAAAAGTCTGTAATTTAATTATTTACCCTAGCATCAGTTTGACTTTTCATTTGTGTGAAAAAAATCTGGACAAGATTGAATAATTCCCTAAATCAGTCTGCAGTATGGCTCAGTGCCAAATTTTATGTTACTTGTTTTATTGTTGAGCAGAAAAACTGCAAGAAAAGAAGCAGTATGTGAGTTAAAATTGTATATGGAGAGAGTAAGCTCTTATATCAAGTAAAGTTTCAGTGTTATCCCAGTGATACTAAGAAATCTACCTTAAAGCAAATGTCAAAAAGAATATGCCTTCTGAGAAATATTTTTTCAGACTGCAGTCACTAATCTTAAATTAATGCAATTTGACATTAAATAAAATTAATATATACAAAAATCTAGATGGATGAGATCTCAGAATAGTCTATATTTTATAAGGTTCTATAATATGATGAATAATCTATTGATTAGAGAGGTTATAGTCTCTAACTTAGAACAAATTATGTCTAATTTAGACACAGATGATCACTGCAAATACTGTCATGTTGTTCAGTGGCTAGGGAAAAGGATTTTTGTTTTCTCTTGCCCTTCCATTTAGTAAACGTTACAGAATATGGCAGATGGATCTTGAATGCCTTTAGGTTCTTGCTTGTAAACATGAGATAAAGATACTTTTACAAAAAACTTGACTTTTCATTGAATGCAGTGCTCGGTTTTCTTGCCTGCCACTTTTTAATATGTGTGGTTAAGTTGGATAAAAATGGTATACTTGCCAGAGAATAGGAGGAGGATAGAATTGAAAAAAAAAAGTGCAAACATTTATGAAGATTAAAATCTTTGAAAAATCTGTGCATATGATACATCTTTTAATTAATTTGATACTTTAGGAAGATGTAAAGTAATGTCATATTGAAGGAATTTAATTTAGCATTTGGAAGTAAGACATAGATAACCCATTTCATAGGATTTAAAAGTGAAATGTAGACAAATTTATTACGCAGAACTTCCCAGAACCTCACATTTACAGAATTAGATCTCAAGACCTTGAATTTAGTGATTTATATGAGAAGCATAGGAAGGAGCAGAAGCAAGGAAGTTTGAAAGACATATGGTTAAGCAGTGGTCTTTATTGGCAGCATAGAGCCGATACATTAAGGAAAAAAAAGTTTCTGTGGAGAATCTGTATGGACTTAGCAGATATCCAAGGTTGCAATCCATTTATTTAAGGAAAGAGGGTAGAGGGAAGATACAGCACTGGCCCTGGTCCCAAAGCACAGATTTTTGACGTAAAAATTAATGAAACTATACTGCCAAAATATAATCCTCAGAAAAAAATATAATTCCCAGAAGACTGGATTGTACACATCCAGAAATAAGTACTCAGATACTCTCAGAGAAGCTCAAGGTAGAAGGTCTGATGGAACTCTGATGGAGGATGCTTTGGCAGGACTGATAAGAGACACCCTGAGTCAGGGAAGGAGCCCTTCCAGACTATTCTCTTAGTCTATATAACTTTTCCCTTTGCATTTTTGGTGCTGATCTGTGTCTGTTGCCCACATCTTCATGGTCCACTCTGCATGTGATTCTTGACCTCCAGGGTTGGCTTATTCCTCCTTCTTTCATTGGACCAAGAAATTGAATATCAAAACAATGATAAATCTGTTCTTTTGTTTATCAGGAAAATCACTCACCCATGTACAAGACATCCTAAGTTACAAAACTGATAGTTATATTCCTTTCTCATTTTTTAAAATCGTATTTTAAAAGGGGTAAAATTGAACACAACAAAAAAGAACAGAATGGGACATAAGAAAGCATAAATTTCAAAGCTAGACAACCAGAGATCTTCACTGTCTGTCATATTGTCTCTTGTTTTCTTCCAAATGGTTGTCCATATCTTTGCATATGGGGAATTCATACTAAATAACATAGCCAATGTTTTCACAAGATGTGTAGTTCACTGGCTCCCACATGCTAAGTGTGGGGTGCGGGGGGAGGGGAGGACACCGGGGACATGAGATGTTTGATTCTCAGCCCACGCTCTGGCAGGCTCACAGCTGCCCACCAGAGAGGGGAGGAGTTCCTGGTTTTCCCGGCATCCTGAGTCAACTGCATGGTGCAGGTCCCGAGGCGCCAGGGTCTCTCCTTCGGGCCACCAAAAGTCTGCCACACTCACAGCCAACCTCCAGAGAGGGGAGGAGGTCCTTGTTCTCCCAGCACCTTGAGTCAACCACATGGTGCAGGTCCCGAGGTGCCAGGGTCTCTCTCCTCCAGGCCGCTGAACCTTTCTCATTTTTTTTTGCCCCCTGACACTTTAGAGAAATTTAACTTGTCCAGTAAAAGGGAAAAACATAGGTTGCCAATGTTTTAAATATAATGGAAATATTTATTCCTTTGCAAATTGCTAATATTTCAGGAATTAGGAGAGTAAGGAAGGAAAAGTAATAGAAAAACATTCTGTTTTCTGAGAAAAAGATAATTCCATATGCATATGGAGAAAATATCATAATTGTTGGAATATAGTTTTTCCTACTGTTTCACAGATTAAGCTTATGCTAAATGGATGAGTCATGGGCAGTTTTACTTTATGAATAATAGGTTTCTTCATACTAAGTATAAATATATACTTATAAATATATGTCATATGTATTTTTATAAACCTCTATTTACCATGTATTTATATCCTTATATATTTAAAATGTTTTTGTTCTCATTTATGACAAATGTGAATAATTTCCTTTTAAATCTCATTTAATCAAAAGCTCTTAGTATGATGGTCTTTTTCAGAATCTTGGCTCCCATGCTGAGTAATAATAATATTTTCCTGAGATGTAAAATTATTCTGAGACATAACAAAATGTAATTTGCAGTTATAATTATGTAGTTTTCTTCTAATAACAGCTTCTCCCCAAACACAGAGCAAAGGTCAACAGAAATGCATGACTAACTAGAAATCAATTAGAGAAACTCTCATTAATTTGGCTATTTATTTTTTACTTGAATCAACATTTTTTTCAGCAAGACACTAATTTCTAATTTAATAAATAATATCAAGACAAGGGAGGATGAGGTGGAAAGATGAAAAGAGAATTTGAAAAGCCGTAAAGCAACTCATGAAGAATCAGTAGTTTTCTTTTTGCCTGGAAGCTGCCAATTGCTTTCCCTGCAGCTATATCAAACAGGCTCAAAAGAATATTCTTGAAAGAGAAATGAAATATATGTTTAATTATATCTTTAAGCTTATGTAAGAAACCACTTTTCTGTCCCATGGAGCTAAAAAAAACTATGATGTTAATTTAACAGCACATTTCATGATTTTAAAAAATACCCTGATTAAGGTTGCGAATGCATGAATTTAAAACTATGTTAATCCCAAATCAATATACTTCTGTAGTTAGTTTAGATATTAAGCACAATAACCATAGTAGTGAGCATAGATTTTTGAAAAGTAGTTTGGAAAATGAGCTCATTTTATGATATGGGTGCTAATGAAATTATATTTAGGATTTTAGATGAAAACTACTAATTTTTTTTTTACCTCCTTCTTTGGTACTAAACAAATCAAACTCATTTTATTCCAAGGGATTTGGAATTAATGCTACACTACACTACCATGTGCCCCTCTAAAGAAGCAACACTTATGCTAGTTTATATTTTTGAGGGCCTCACAAATCTGGAATATGGCTGTGCATAATTATAGAATACAGAATTAAATAGTAAAACATTTAAGTCTGATTGCCACTAAGACTTGGATTGTAGGCATCTCTTTTGGAATATGAAAGTAAGATCCATGCCTTTGGTGATAATGGTGAATTTGCAAACATAGTAAAGAGAGAATATTATGAATTGCATTAAGTTAAATCTATCTTCATTGTCCATAGATTACATTATACTAGTTCTTAATGTTCTGTGTTTAGTGTAATATTCTTCTACTTTCTTTGTTTACCTGATTGCTTCATTCATTTACAAATTAATTCTTGAATACCTTAGATGCTATTTGTTGATTTCATCATTCCTACTGTTGGTCACAAAATGCCAAATATAATAATTAGTTAGCTATTTAAGGTTATAAAGATCAAGTCATCACCCTTTGTATGTTACAGTTGGCAGCATTTTAGGATAGATTATTCTATAGCAGTACTCAGAAAACAACGTAGTGATCTGGGGGCCAGCAGGAATGTTACAATTTTTTACTGTACTGCAAACTGCTAGGAATGTATCAGTTTGCCTTGTGCACTGTTACAGCTCCAGTCACAGGCACAATACCTCTCACCTGGAAATCACTCAGTATTTTAAATAATACAAAAATCAATTAGGGCAATGTAAACAAACATTAATTCCTATTTTGATGTTTGGTTGCTGATTTAGTAGACTATTAAGATAATATGCATTAAGTATATTTGGATTTCTGCAAGGATATTTATTAATTCATGTATGATACCTTTGTGGAGAAGACAAGTGTGTGTTTGGTCATAAGATAGTTACTCCAGAGCCAGGCCCAAGTGATCACTCAAAAAGTATTTGTTAGAAAAATAAAAGTCTACACAGTTATACTGTATGGCATGTTATTGTACTACTTAAATCATTTTTATTGAGATGAATGAAGACATTCATGAATTAAGTGACAGCAGACTTAAAGCTCCCAAACAGCTCAATGGGCTGATGGAGTAGGCAGAAATTCAAAAGATGAAACACTAAGCAAATAACACATAATTCAACATAGGCCTGAGTAGGATATATAGCCTGAAAAAGGATATAATTTCCCAATAGTCAGTACAACTAAGAGTTGAGATATAGTTGGCCCTATACACAATGTGAATTTACAACCCTGTGATATTAATATTAAAATATACATATGATTTGGAGACTGCATTAAGAATGACTAACCTTGGGTCTGTGGTTCATGAAACTTCTTATATTGTTTGTTTGTGTGTCTGTGTGTTTTAGAAAAAAGCTTTCATAATATTTGTGGATTTTTTAATGAGAATAATGACTCACAAACTATGAAGATCTACCAGTTCAGAACAAAATAGGTCATAGTCCTATTTTGGCCAGGGGCCAGGTTAAAATACACTAGTGTCATTATAATCAGTTCTTGGAAATACATTTTAAGAAAAGCATTGATCAGTTGAACTATCTGCAGGAGACAGTTTCAAGTAGTGAAAAGTCTAAAAATCATGACCTATTAAGGTGAACTGAAGGTACCTGAGGGAAAGAAACTTTTTACGGAAATATCACATATGACTTTGAAATATTAATCATTGTTTTAGATCTGGAAAAGACACAAATGATGATAGTATTTGATAGAGAATGTAAGGAAATGGATATTTTCATTATCTGTTAATAGGTATAAAATGATGGCATGATGTATTTTTAAATGTATGTTTTTATCTATGTCATTGAGAGAAACTTTGTACACAAATGCATATACAAAAAGATATATAAATAGATATTTATCAGCATGTTTACTGTATTAGTTTTATTAATTGCCTCAAACTGGAGAGAGCCTAAGAGTTTATCATAATTAGGACATATCCATGATACTATAATCCAGTGTCATGCATTATTTAAAATCAGAGAATAGATCTATAGATTCTATGTGCAGTGATCATTAAGATTTATCCACTTAAAGTCACATAGAATATAGGAATATGAAATATATATTTATTTGTGGCAAAACCTTATAAAACAAAATGCTATAGTGTCACTTGTGCACCAAGAGGTTTAGATTGGGAATAATTCATAATAAACTGATAATAATGGTTCTGTCTCTAGGATTGAGGAAAGGTTAAAGAGCTCTTAATTAGTATAGGTTATATTTTTACATAACAGTATATTCAAGTAGTTCTATTATAATGAATAACGGTTTATTTATGGTTCTTTAGAGCTGAGTAGTAGTCTATTATGCATAAATACTACATTTTCTTTATCCATCATTGTTAGGTGGACATAATCTGCTTCCAAGACTTAACTGATATGAATTGTGCTGCTACAAACATGAGTATACATGTGTCTTGTTACAGTGAGACCGATTTAATGACTGATGCTGCCACATCCAAGATTAAATTGCTTCTCTCTGGTTACTTCTTAAGTAGACTGATCTATTTAAGTCATTGTTATTTAGGTGAATTATATAAAGAAAAACATTCTTAACTAAAACAACAAGCATTATTGGTTTCCTAATTATGTCAAGGATACAAATATATTTCTAAAATAAAGTTTTCATCAGTGTGCCATGAAGATCCACTGGATCTGATTTGAATTTTATTTATCTTTGAGTAGTTTTACCTATTTATAAGAACTGATACTTCATGACATTCACTTTCAAAGAACAAAGAGAAAACTTTACCATTCGTTTCAGTAGCCCCTTGTGATCTTGTGAATATTATATTGGGTCCATTACACTCTTTTGTATCTCTAGATTATGAGATCTTTGTGTTATTATCATCATCATCATCATCATCATTTTCTATGCCTTGGAAGTTTGATCATCACCTTAGGAATCACTTAATCTTTCCTCATCAGTTATCAATAATTAAGCTACACAATCTCAAATTATAAGAAAACATGAGAATCGTGCCTTACATTTGAGATCTTAGCAGAATGATGCAATGATAAAATAAATCATCATTCTTTAGTTTTTAAATTATATTGTTAACGTATAGCATCATCTTTCAAGATCAGTCTTGGAAAAGATGGCAAGCATTGTCTTTGTAGTCTTCTTTTAACTTTGAAATAGTTGACAATTCAGACAGAGGGAAAAACTGTAGGAATCTGATTCAAAATTTTAAGATAAATAAAAAGGTAAGTGTGAAGAAGCAGATAACTGCATTCTAGTGTGGTGATTGTGAAACTGATCATCTAAATAAAAGTTGAGATCATGAGTTCATAGATGGTGATATCCTACACAAACTTTTTCAAACTCAAAAGCAGATGCATAAAGTGTTATTTCCAAGGGTTCAAAATATGTTACTTTCATTGTTTTATTTCAGAAAGAACATTAGTACACCAATATTTTATGACAAGACTCATCTTTCATTGTACTTGTACATCAAAATTTACTTGATCCAATGAAGCTTGTTAAATTCAATTTATGAAATTTTAAATAAAATATTTTCTATCCCTTTATTGTTCTGTAAATTCTTTACAAAATGACTTCAAATATGAAAAAAATAAAAAGGGCCTATTGAACTCAGAGACTCAGATAATGAATGTGTTTTACCCTTGTTAATAGTTTTACAATGTTTAGACATTCTTTAATGTCAGAAGTTACAGCTTGGGCCAGGGATATAGCTCAGCAACCCAAGTGCCTGCCTGGCAAGTGTGAGGTCGTGAGTTTGATCCCTGGTACCAAACAAAAAAGAAGAAGGAGAAGGAGAAGGAGAAGGAGAAGGAGAAGGAGAAGGAGAAGGAGAAGAAAAGTTATTACAGCTTAATGGTTATGAAGTTTCATTTTAGGACAATGAGATGTAATGTTTGCCCAAGAATGTGATTATACTGCCACTGAACTATGTACTTAAAATAGTATATTTTCTGTTACTTATATTGTAGTCAGTTAAAAAATTCTTGCTTCTTTTCACAATCATATACACTAATCAAATTCAATCTCAAATTTATAGAGTACTTTCATTAATGACTTATTCTTGATCACTGCTAGTATATAAATATTGTTCTATATGGATATGCTCAGCAAGAAAGAAAATTCACTATACAGAATATTATATTAATTCATTTTAATAATGTGCATGTAATGGGGATAAATATTAACATAAGTGCCTTATAGTATTTTAAATATAAATATATATGTAAATAAATCTAGTTAGGTTGGCAAATGTTGAAATTCCCTAATCCCCTATTTCTTTTGAGATTACTGTTGTGTACAATGTGAGGGTCATAGGAAGCTAATACCTTCATATGGCTGAGAGGAACTGCTTTTGCTGAGTACTTTCCTTTGTATTTCTTCAGTTTCTAAATCAAGCTACCTGTAACCAGATTCTGAGTTTTTCTTACACTTGTATATTCAGTATCCAAGACCCTTAGATTCCATACTTTGCATCTGTTCATTTCTCGTTTCTCACTGATTTCATTTCATCCTATACTATTCATAGTCTCATCCATAACTATATCTTGTAATGCTTTATTTTTTAGTTTTTGGAATATAATGGAAGGACTGTGACATCTGCAAGAAGACTCACTCTTTAGAATTTGAATATAGATAATTTTGATCAAGATCAAAGGCATAGGAACAACACGGTGAATGATGAAACCATGCATACATAAAAATTAAGTTTCTCGTGATCTGCTGAGGCTTACTATAATCAGACTTCTTGACAGACTCATTATCTTAGTTGTATTAATCATATAATGTATTGAGATACATGTATTTTGCATGATTAAGTATAAAATAGAGTGTTTTGTGTCTTCTCTTGAAAATTTCTATTTGTATGCTTAAAATTACCATCACATTTCTAACTACACTACCATTTGTCCTAGGCAATTTAAATGACTTTTGTGTTGTATTTATTTCAGGGATTTTCCTGCATTTTTTTTTAAATTGCTACCATTAGGGTCCTTTCAGAACACCTACAGAGGATAGGATATAAAAATATATTGTAGTGCATTGTATTGATGTCAAGAGAACTATGTGTTTTCACCCTGTTGTGATGTCAGAACAATGCAGTGCATCTTTTACTTGCCAATTCACTAGAATAAAAGACCCATTCAGAAGGAAACTCTTGGATGGTCACAGTGTTTAGGAGTTTTTTATGCATGGCCATACAAGGTTATAACTTTCAACTCTTCTTACATTGTATTGTATTTTCTTCCCATTGCAGCTGAGCTTTCACACTGAACAATGATATATATATATATTCTTTCTTTAAAAAATAAAGAAACAAATATACTTTCTAGAAAGATTGCTTCCCAGGCTAAGATTAGCACATTTCATTCACACTACTTTCTAAAACCCATGGTGTTAAGGTTGATGGCAGAATTTTTTTTAAATAATTTTATTTAAAGAGAAAAAAACAAAACAAAACAGAATAAAGGGTAGCAACAATACAGTATTCCAAGGAAAAAAGGAAAAGAACAACAACAACAAAAAACCTTAGAAATTCTTACTTGACAAATTACATACTGACTTCTTGGAAATAGTTGTTCAAATTACAAAGTTAAAACATGTAAAGTAGACATTCAAACAGTGAGACTGTTAACGGTTCTGTTCCACGATCTGACAAAAACAGCAATATGGTCATCCATCTTACCCACTCAAATATACATGCAATTATATCAAAAGAGTAAAATTAAACACAACAAACAGAGCAAAGCGGATCACAAGAAAGCAATGTAAGAGACAAATTTTTCAAAACTAGACAATTGGAGATGTTCGCTATCATATTGACTCTTGTTTTCTTCCAAGTAGTTGTCCATATTGTCACATACAGGGAATTCACATGAAACAACCTAGTATGGAATTGATCTGAGCAGGACAAGGAGGGCGTTTCAGGTCGTCAAGACCAGACATTAGGGAAGCCAAGAATGGCTGTCATAGTGTCTCTCATTCTCCTCAAAACAGCTGTCCATACCTTCATATGTGTTGAACTTAAACAAGGCAAAGCAAGCTAAGATCACTTTGAGCAAAAAGTGATAGTTTTGCTGGACTTCACATCATGACATTATGGAATCAGCACTGGGTATTGTAGTGTCTCTTTTTCTTCAAAGTAGTTGTTCATTTCAACATGTGTTATATAGTTGGTTCTCGTACACTGTTTGTAAGCTCTACACATGCATGGGTCTCTACGTGTATATCTATCATTTCTGTATTAGCAGGAAAAACAAAACAAAGCAAGATAAAACAAAACAATTCCTAGAAAAGCATGAGGCAGAAAAGTCACATAACAATGCAATACAAGGTGATCTACAATGGTTACCATGATGTCTCAGCAGTGTATAACAACATTAATAAAAACGAAGCATTGGAGACATCATAAGACTTCAAAAGCAAGTAATAATCAAACCAGAGTGGGTGTCTTAGTGAATCTTGTCATCTTCAGTGTAGTTGCCTATACTCTTAGACTTGATGCTATGAATCATAACAGATTTAAATAAAATCAATCAATACAAAGTAGCAACCTAACAAACCAGATTCAAATAAGATCAGTCATAATAAGACAGTGTAAGTTATAAAGGGCTTCAGATTAAGTTGATAGGAAAATTAGGGATGATTACCATAATATGTCCTCTTATTTTTGGGATAGCTGACCATGTCCTCAAGTCTAGCATAAGTAGACAAACTGGAACAGCACATAATCCATCCAAGCAGAGTGGTGAGAATAATGTAAATTTTAAATCTTGTTACCCCATTAACAATATCCT
>PVJX010032307.1:0-20524 GCA_004027295.1 Dolichotis patagonum | reverse complement strand
AGACAGTGGAGTGGAACAGAAAAATAGACAACCAATGGCAGAAAAACAGAATAGCAGAAATAAGGCAGAGAAGATTGGCTGTAATCTCTAGTATAGATGGCCTTGAAATATTAACAGAGAGAAACACAGGCAGAGTAGATCAGGAGATAGGGTCCATTGAGATGCTCTATATAAGGAGGCAGTGGGACCCAAAATAAGCTATGGGAGTGAAAGGGGAGGAATTGTCTAAAAAAGGGAGGCAGAAGATATTGTTAACTGGGTAACAAAATTTAAAATCTACATTATTCTCATCACTCTGCTTGGATGGATTATGTGCTGTTCCAGTTTGTCTACTTACACTAGACTTGAGGACATGGTCAGCTATCCCAAAAATAAGAGGACATATTATGGTAATCATCCCTAATTTCCTATCAACTTAATCTGAAGCCCTTTATAATTTATACTGTCTTATTATGACTGATCTTCTTTGAATCTGGTTTGTTAGATTGCTGTTTTGTATTGACTGATTTTATTCAAATCTGTTATGATTGATAGCATCAAGTCTAAGAGTATAGGCAACTACACTGAAGATGACAAGACTCACTAAGATACCCACTCTGGTTTGATTATTACTTGCTTTTGAAGTCTTATAGTGTCTCCAATGCTTTGTTTTTATTAATGTTATATACTGCTGAGACATCATGGTAACCATTGTAGACTACCTTGTATTGCGGTTTTATATGACTTTTTTGCTTCATGCTTTTCTAGGAATTGTTTTGTTTTATCTTGCTTTGTTTTGTTTTTACCTCTAATACAGAAAGGATAGATATACACGTAGAGACTCATGCATGTGTAGAGCTTATAAACAGTTTACAAGAACCAACTATACAACTCATGTTAAAATGAACAACTACTTTGAAGAATAAGAGACACTATAGTACCCAGTGCTGATTCCATAGTCATGATGTGAAATCCAGCAAAACTATCATTCTTTGTTCAAAGTGATTTTAGCTTGTTTTGTTTTGTTTTGTTTAAGTTCAACACACATGAAGGTATGGACAGCTGTTTTGAGGAGAATGAGAGACACTATGACAGCCATTCTTGGCTTCCCTATTGTCTGGTCTTGAAGACCTGAAACGCCCTCCTTGTCCTGCTCAGATCAATTCCATACTATGTTGTTTCATGTGAATTCCCTGTATAGACAATATGGACAACTATTTGGAAGAAAACAAGAGTCAATATGAAGAGAGTGAATATCTCCCATTGTCTAGTTTTGAAATTTATGTCTCTTACATTGCTTTCTTGTGATCCGCTTTGTTCTGTTGTGTTTAATTTTACCCTTTTGATATAATTGCATGTATATTTGAGTGGGTACGATGGATGACCATATTGCTGTTTTTGTCAGATCGTGGAGCAGAACTGTTAATAGTCTGTTTGAATGTCTACTTTACATGTTTTAACTTTGTAATTTGAACAACTATTTCCAAGAAGTCAGTACGTAATTTCTCAAGTAATAATTTCTTAGGTTTTTTGTTGTTGTGCTTTTCTTTTTTTTCTTGGAATTCTGTATTGTTGCTATCCTTTATTCTGTTTTTTTTTTTCTCTTTAAATAAAATTAAAAAAACAAACAAAAAACCTCCTCAAACTTCAATTTGTACCCTATATCTTCTCATGAATGTTCACAGTATAAATATTTACTACCAGAGTAGTAGAACATACTTTAACTATGCTTGTGTCCTTATTAAATAATTCAATAGCTTTACATGCATTCCTTGACTTTTTTATCAGTATCATTGTACTGTTTTTTTTTTCTCTACTGTGATTATTATTGTTTATTAACTTTTTAAGAGCCTTTCAAGAAAATACCACCAAAAGGTAAGGGTGTAACTGTGTGGTAAAGGACTTCAACATGCATGAAGTCCTGTGTTTAATCTCCAAGACCACATTCAGACACAAAGACCTTTAAAAAAATTTTTTTAAAACAATTTGTTTCCATGTTACCTTTCTACTTAAAAAATAAGACAGAGGTTTTGGTGTACCTCAGTGGTACAGTGCTTGCCTGTATGTGCAAGGTCCTGAGTTTGATCTTTAGCAAGACGGGAGTGACAGAAAAGATACATTTGGACTGTTTTCATTATGCAAGAATTGTATTTATATTCATGAGTTTATTATTTTACCTTACTGTACAATATAATTAAATACAGCTTTTAATATTATAACAGCTCACATTCTCTAATACAAAATACCAATCCTACATTACTCCAATGTATTCTATATGCCAACATAGTACTCTGGCTGCCACATGGGGTCCTGCGTTTTATTTTGGTCTCTTTTGAACACTCTCATAGCTATACAAATTTACCAACTAGAAGCAAAAGAGTCTGTAGAAGGAGGAAAAGAATGAGCCTCTAAGCGCAAGCAAAGGGGAAACTAGATGAGTTACTTCCAGTGAGTGCTCAAGGCAAGTACTTTAGCTCTCAGAGCCTTTCTGGCTCACCTGTCATATCAGAGTGGGCCATCTTGTATTCAGAAGGAACTGAGGGCAGTTTTCAATGAAAACTGACTTCTTAATGTTTCACTTTCCATACTTTAACTATAAAACTATCCAAATTAAGAATTAAAACTTACTGAGGTATGCACTTTGTCACAATTCAGTATCATTTAACATGTTACTGAATACACATTCAATTATTTGACAAACACTGCATGCCAATCATGTGCCTGGACACCCTAGTGAAAAAAGCATACATAGAATTTACATAATGTAACAGTGGGTAAATATTCATTTAAAAAGGATCACTTTAGATGTTACATTGAGAACAGATGATAAAAAGGAAATGACCAAAGTTAGAAAACCTGTACAAATATTCTTACTGTTTCTCCATTTATAATAGACAAATAGCCGTAATAGGTAAAGCATGTAGCAGTATATACATTTTTAAAAGAAAGATTTCACAATATATATATGTATTTATACACACAATCTCTAAAGGAAAATTCTAAAATTTGTATCTTAGGTTTTAAAAAACATTTTGTAATTCTCACCTAAGATTTTTGAATTCCAGGGTACAGTAGGCCGATTCTTTCTATAAAGTTACTTAAGAGAATAAAGCACCCAAATTCCATGCCTTCCTGTGCCATGTACATAATAATGAAGATAACTTTGTGTTTGCTTTCACTGAACACGTGCCTATTCAACAGACGTCAGTATCAAGGGCAGAGAACAAATTGGTGGCTGCTGGTGTTACAGAGATGCCAGGTATTGCTATTAAGCAACAGGGAGTCTGTGTGGACAGGACAGTTCTACATACAGATTACGGTGGTTACATGTGTGGGCCAGTGACAAAAGCGCACAAAACCACACCCATTTGGATGCCTGCCAACAGCGCTGAAAGCCAAAAAGGTGTGGTATTTTAGTCAACAGTATTCTGCCAATGTCATTCTCCCTATTTTATATTGTACTATATTACAATCTGGTAGTAATTACACACACACATACACATACACACACACACACACACATACACATATACATCTACATATATTTATGGCCAGCTACATATATCTGGCCAAAATTCACTGGATGGTACAAATTATTCTATATAAATTATGCTTCAGTAGAACAAGTTTTAAAATATGTTCTTAAATATGTGTTTGTCATATGGGAAATGTACAAGGAACATGGAAGTTTTTACACAGAACACTACTTTAAGAGCTCCAGACTGAACAGAAGTTGCCTAACTAAATTCTGGGCTGGAAAACAAAGTTATACAGAAAATCACTGTCTCAGCAGTCTGGGTTGGTCTCACCTGTTCACTCCTAAACAATGCCTATTTCTAGCACTAGCCCATATCTTGTAGAAACTGAACTCTAAAAATTAGTTTTAGAAAAAAATTTTTTTAAAAACAATGTTTGTGATACATAGAAAATACATTAATCCAGGGGGAATGGGTACATACACACATCACTTCTTGATCCTTTTCACTTTCTCTTCCCAATACCCAGATTTCCATGCTTTCAAAGAACACAACACTTTGATGAGTAGATACTTTGGATTGCTTCTTTGTTGTCAATACATTAATTTCTGCTCTGATCTTTATAATTTTATCTCTTCTATTTCAGAAATTGTCTTTCTAGGACAAGAAATGTATCATTAGGCTATTTATTTGGGACTATAACACTTTTTGTGTGCGCATTTACTTCTTCCTTCTTGGAACTGTTGTCATTGCGTCTCACAGGTACTGGGATTTAGTGCTTGCAATAATTTTTGCTTGTGTTTAGGCTCCAGTTGAATGGAGTACCCTTTTTCATTCTTTCACTTTCAGTCTATGTTCCTCTTTTGGATGAGGTGTGTCTCTATATTGTAGGTGACACATGGATCCTTTTTGTTGGTTTGAACCAATCTGCCACTCTATATTATAGTTTTCTGACTAGAGAGCTGAGGCCACTGATAACGAGTTAACATTGTGAGGCATTTATTGAATCTTGTCATTTGTTACTTTCCCACTGCTGACTCTTCCCCCTCCCCCCTTTTAACTACTCTTCTAGTTATCTATTTTCCTTTGGGCTTTTTGGTGTTGGTGGTCACCCTGTCTTTATGTTTCTCCTCAGTATTTTCTATAATGCTTGTTTAATGGTCATGTATTTCCTTAGGATTTTTCTGCAATGGAAATCTTTACTTCTCTGCCAATTTTTTTTTTTTTTGGTGCCGGGGATTGAACTCACAACCTTGCGTTTGCCAAGCAGGCACTTACACCACTGAGCTAAACCCCCAGCCCCTTCTCTGCCAATTTTGAAAATCGATTTTGCTTTAGAAGTGTAGACTGACAATTGTTATCCTTTAAGGCTTAAATATCTTAATTCCAAGCCTCTGGCTTTAAGATTTGTGCTGAAAAACTTATTCTGATGTACTTGGCTTTATACATACTGGCTATTTTTCCTCTAGCAGTTTTTACTATTATCTTCGTTTGTTGAATTTCTCAAACTTTGATTAGGACATGTTGTGGAGAGATTATTTTCCGGTTGTGGCTATTTGGGGTTCTATACGCCACTTGAACTTCTGCTATGATTTCAGTGAATAGATTTTATCCTTGGAGTTACCTTCTAATTATTTTACTTTATCTCTATTGAGGGCTTTTTTCAAAGTCATCTAACAGTTATAGAATGCAGCTTGCATAGTGTGGTGACTTGCTGTTTTTAGAGTATCTCTGAGTATATGATCTACCTCATCCATCTTTTCTTCTGTTTCTAACACTGTCCTCAAACTGGTCAAGTCTGCTATGTATGATTTCCACTGAAATTTTATCATCTATCTCTGCTTGCTTCCTTTTATGTTTTCTAGATCTTTTTTGAAGTAGTCATTTAGTGTTGTATTATTGTCTTCCTTAACTCAGTTTTTTGTTTGTTTCTTCTTTAAACTCATCAAGCATTATATTGGTAAAATCCTTTATCCATTTGATTAAATCTTTTTTTTATTACATCTTTTTTAGCTCACTGAACATGACCTTTTTTTGTTTTGTTTTTAAGAGCACAATATTTTTATTGAGAGAAACAAAGCTTTTATCTGAAAAACAGAAGGGGTCCCAAGTGAGCTGCCAAAGACTGTCTTTTTTAAGGACTTTATTTATAAGTAAAACCACAAAGCGAGGCAGATCTAAGGTGGTGAAGCAATCATAAAAATTTGTTACCTAAACAAGTCCCACACAGTTCAGAGTCTATGAAACAAAAATAAACTTTTCCCTCTGTCCAAGGACAACAACAGAAGAGCAGAATATATTGAGAGAAAGAAAGCTTCTGAGAGAGACAGAAGGGGTCCCGAGTAGGTTACCTGATGATTTTGGTTTTAAGAATTTTTCCTAAAGCTTCCTCTGCTTCATTGTCCGTGACATCAGTTTTTATTAAGTTAGAAGTTTGAGGGGGCATCCTGTTGTTTTGTCATGTTTATATTGTTTTTGCACTATGGGTTCAAAATGATTTTAGGGTAGAGGACCTGTCACTACTATGGAGCTCTCCTTAGTTAAGATTCTGTCTCCTTGTATGTATCATTGGGTTTGTTATGTTCTGGTGTTTATAACTCTCTTCTACCTATTTAGCACACAGATATTCCTTGTTTTGTTTAATGACTATTCAGACTTATGACAAAAAGCCATTGTTCACACTTCTAAGTCCCTAATCTGTCTTATTAAACCCATCTCTTGCTTTTTTTTACAGTTCTGTACAACTGGTTTATACAGCCTCAGCATCCTTTTTTTAAAAAATAGTACCCCTTGCTTATAAAGTACAATGGTACCTTGGTTCACAAATTTAATTGTTCTATGATTCTGACTATAATTTTTGCTGGTTACACTGTAGAAAACAGTACTGCAGTATCATGTTGCTATACACTGTAATACTGCATGTAAGCATCATACAAATAAAAGCAAAGTCATTAAGTTGGAATCTTCTTTGGTCATTTCATTGTTCTGAATATTGTAATGTACATGGTATATATAGTCTCTCACTGAGTAACCAATTCATTTAACAACTTGGTCTCAGGACCCGAACTCGATCATTAAATGAGGAAATGTCTATAGTATTTGAGGGTCTTCTTAATGTCTAAACTTCTAAGGAACTGATGCCCAGCACCACTCAGAAAGGAGAAAATGAACTGCAGTAATGCTGACAGAATAAAGACAAACCAGTTAACAGTATATAGTAAAAACCAATTAAAAGCAAAACCTATGCCATCATTAATAATGGAAAAGTCAAGGACAAATTGGTTGACATAAGACCATGGTATAGCTACAATTACACTGTTGCAGGCAGCTGAGTTAGTCAGAAATATTATAGGCAGTGAGATAGGGCTAGGTCCTCAATGGAACCAGTGCAGACACCTGGCAACTGTGGGGGAAACAGACACCTCCTGCTGTGGGCCAGGCCTCAAGACAAAGGATCAAACAAATGAATCTACATCCTAAAGACTAAGAATGCCCGCTTGCTATGTGACTTGCTTTCCCATTTGTCCCTAATGTAATCAATTTTACCTGAACTATTGATCTTATTGGCTAACTTAGTTATGTCCCAACTTATGCCCATCTGTTGTGAGTTCCCAGTCTTCCCCCACCTTGAACCCATGGTTTTACTCTATAAAAGTCCCTGGAAAAGACGGAGTCTTGGGCAACCTGCTTGGGCCCCCTTCTGTCTCTCTCCCAGACAGAAGCTTTCTTTCTTTCAATAAATATATTTTACTCTTCACCTCCGTTGTTCCTAAAATTCATTCTTCAATTTTAGAGAACACAAACTCGTATAGGACATAGTAGGTTGGGAGTTTCATTCCCCTATATCAGTATCATCCTTCACAAAAAAGAATAATGCAATAATAATGTAAAGATAAACCAAATATTGACGGGTAGTAAATGTCTACTAAATGCAACTATAACAGTAACATTAGAAAAGAATTTAGCAGTAATAGCGCAGTCAATTAAATACTGCGGTTAAAAATTAATAAAGCTTAATAGTTATAAAAATGAAGAAAGGAGAAAATGAGAGAAAGAAAATTTGAAAAAGAAAAGGAACAAGAAAAGCGAGACAAAAGAAACTTGGGACCAGGGCTATAGCTCAGTTGATTAAGCGTCTGCCTCGCAAGCATGAGATCCTGAGTTCGACTCCAGACACACACAAAAATCCAAACCACTTGAAAAGTTGAAAGAATTAACAGAAAAATGACAAAAAATAACGAAAACAGAGTAAACACAGCAAAAAAGAAATTAAATGAAACAAGACAAACATAAAAGGACAAAGAAAAAAAGAAATGAGTCAAAAAAATTTCTCTGTAATTTTTGGCTAGTTTCTTTCCATGGTCCATGGTACTGGCATACCAGTACCATGGGTAGAGAATAGTGAGTCACAGCTGAGGCCCATTGTGTTTCCATGTCTACTTTTTACTGGATGAAAGCTAAGCTGAGGCTGAATCTTCCCATTAAGCATTATCAGTCAATGGTATAGTGTTTACCTTAGGGCTATATTCACTTCAGCATAGCTTAGTATTTGTCCATCTGTGTACTCCACAGTACTTGTAACTGTGACTACCGTTAAGGCCTCATGAGGTGCCTCCTTTACTGCAGCGGGCCCTATGTCCCTATAACTTGCGATACGGCAAATGTCTAAGTGGAGTCCTAACCCTGGTCACACCAGCGGGTGGGAAAAGCAAATGGCCCAATGAGATGTGTGTGGGAAGTAGGCAGCAAGAGGGGCCAAGTAGAATACTGACTTAATGTCATTGCTTTCAGATCCAGTACCCTTAGAAAAAAAACACAATCAGAAGGTGACCAACACATTCTTTATATTGCTTCACTTGAGCTCCCACATGCTTAAACTTCTCATGTGACCTACAAATAGCCCACTCCTTCTCCTTAACTGTCTGTTGTCCCACCCTGTCACTGTGATAGGGTGACCCCCGAGTTCTTGAAGTATAGTTGTTTTGTGTTATTTGATTCTGGAATAGCTTAGTTTTGATCAATAAACCTGTTCCTTTGCAAAATGGCCTCTGATTCTACCACTCCCAAGTGTGGTACATGCTACAGTGAATTTCTTCTCCAACTCTACTCTTCCATATGGAAAGAGTCATTTTTAGAGTAAAACCCTATGCTACATTTGCTGTTTACAGTAACCATGGGCTTTTCTTCAGGTTAGTGCTGACCTGTTGTTTTCTCCCTAGGGCTGCCACCTTTGGGCTTACCTTGTATTTGCAATTGGATTGGATTAGCATTCCAGATTATAGGGCCGGGGATTTAGCTCAGTGGCTTAAGCGCCTGCCTGGCAAGCGTGAGGTCGTGAGTTCCATACCCCGGTACCAAAAAAAAAAAAAAAGAGAGAGATAAAGCATTCCAGATTACTTTGTTCTTTTTGCTACATTTTCTTCAGTTTCTCTAGTTCTTTGGTTTCTAGTTTTCTTGCTGGTTCTTTCTTGATTCCTGGAGCTTTACTTATTTTTCTCTTTGCTAACCTGTTGTTTTCCTGGTGTTGAGTCTGTATTTTTATGCAAGCCTTTCTTCTGCCATTTTCAATCTCCCTCTTTCATAAAGTGTTTTAATAAGAATTGTTTTGCATATCTAAAACTATGTCCCATAATCTAAACAACAACTGTTGAAAAACATGACCACCAATTTGACCAGACAATTTATACATAAGCGGTAATGCAGAAACATATACAGTGGTATCTTAATTCAGAAACAATTTTGGTTTGTTTTTATTTGCAATTGTCAAACAATTTGATTTTGTTTTTATTTTGCATTTGGCATAATCTTACTTTTGTTTGTGGATTCTACATCTGGTTACCTGTACAACCGTGGCCATCTTCCTCACACGAATGGCCATTTTTCCCAGAATCATGGAATGAATTAAGTTTGTTAACCAAGGCACACTGTATAACTGAGGTCTGTCAGTTATTTATAAATAATAGAGCACGTACTGTTTATCTGCAAGGCAAAAATATACACTTTGAACACTCAAGCTCAGGCAAGAGGCCAAAATTTGCAGAATTCTGCATATGCTGTGAAGTCATCAAGCACGACCCATGCAGCTCTATGGGAAGTTAACATTTGGAAGCTTCTACTTGGTTTCCTCTACACTATGCACCACACACCCTTTCCTGTTACTCTTTTTACTTGGCATCCTTTTGCTGTAACAAATCACAACAACAAATGTAACTTCTGAGTCCTATAAATCCTTTGCTGGACATGAAGATAATCTGAGGATCCTCAAAAGAAGTGTGTTTCTGCCAAAGAATTTGTCAGAGGCTGAAAGCTTGAATAAAAGCAAATTTAAAATATTTCCAGGGAGCAGCTAGAGTAAAATTATGACACAGTCTACCCAAGTCTGCATTAACCATGAATGCTTCCCTTTGAATCATCAAGAATATAGAGAAGTGGAAAGCGGGAAATGTATATAATTAGGTCCACTAAAAAAAGTCAGAAAATTTCTCATAGTAAGAGACACACAGACCTTTATTTAATTGTATCTTCTGGAAAATGGCAGTTCACAATTCACACACAAAAAATACTGGGTTTTAAACTAAAATTTCAGATTTAGAACTACAATTTCAAACTATATTTTGAGGCCAAAAATACACAGAAGAAAATTAGAAAGCTTAATCAATAAGACATAAGTATGCTCTGGAAACTTGTATATTTCTACAGGTGAAGTTATATTCTATATCAAAGTTGAGGTTCTATTTTCTTCAACTCTTTTTTGTTACATAAATTACTAATTAAGAACCAACTGATAAATGCACTCACTGTGGACCTTAAAATACACGTAGTAACAAAGAGTGATGACTTTTATGTCACACCTAGGCATCTTAAGTGCTGAAAAATTCAACAGTGCCAAATTATTTCTATGCTAGTTAAGTATCATCACTGCAAATTTAGTTAATATGACAACTTCTGAAAAAATATGGACACAGGCTTTTAAAGAAATGTTTGTAACTATTTGCACAAAAATGCCAATTAAATATAACTTTAACCAATGAATGTTAATTAAGACAAAAAGAAATGTTATACAGTAAAGGAAAAACTAGACTGCAGGGTAAAATGTACTTTTCTTGCTTTCTAAAGGGACAGAAGCTTTATCAGCAAAATTATTTTTTCAGACTCTTGCTCTACAATGAATGGTGCTATAATAAGCTTCTACTTTATTATTTTCAAAAATATCTTTTGGGGTCAAAAACAGTTAGTGCATCATTTGAAATTTCTCACATTGATCAAGTGGAAAATGAAAATCCACTGTAGACTATAATGACAATGGGCATCACTGACAAAAGAGGTGAGGGAAGAGAGGACAAACAGAAAAGACAGATCACCTACAAAGACACAGATGAGAGACAATTTCTCAATGGTCTGAGGGAAAATGAAAGATAGCAGCAAATTCCATCAAGGTACTAACAGGAAACTAGGGAACCTGGTGTGTGTATGTCCAGCAGGGGTACCTTTCACACAGAAAAAAGAACACTAAAGACACAGATTAGAACAACACAGTTAAGATCCTTGAATGAATATTAATAACTTGTACTGAACGATTAAGAGCAACTATACAAGCAAAATTGGAAACTTTACAAAAACTAAATACATGCTTGATGATTAAACAAATCTAAACAAAATTTGAATAACTGATATCATATAAACAACAGTCTATAATGCAAAATTATTTTTGAAATGAACCAAAAGGGATCAATGTTTAAAACCCTGAATGGAGTAGCCATGCTGGGACTGGTTAAAAGTAACAAAAAGAACAAGAAGCCAATTTGCCCTTCCCATGAACTGACACAAGCTATGCGGTCCCGGGGAAATAATCCAGATCTGCCTTTACCATGAGTCTGCAGAAGCCATGGTGGACCTGGAAGGAATAACAAGAAGAACAAGAAGCCAATTTGCCCTTCCCATGACCCAGCACAAACCATTCGGGCCCCGGGAGGAGAACAAGCCCAATCTGCCAAATAAGGAGAAACCAATGCTGAGTCTTGGAGGAGTAACAAGAAGAACAAGAAACCAATTCACCCTTCTGGTGAGCCAACAGGTACGCAGGATGGGAGACAAGAAACCCTGCCCACCAGCAAATGGCTGACTAGGGGATAGGCTAAGCTGATAGCATCTGAGGTACTAAACAACTTAATGCTTCCATTATTTTACTGACTTTGCAGGCCTAAGGCCAGTAGTCTGAGCATCAATTAAGAGGGTAACAACATGCAATATAGCAAATACGGGGGATTTATTTCTGTCTTGTTTTTAAAATCTAATATTGTTCTTTTTTGTTTTGTTCTCTTATTGTTTTGGTTTATTCAATGTTCTGTTTTGATTGATTTCAGTGTTTTGTTTTGTTTTGCTTGATTTTATTATGTCTGATGGTATGGGAAGCAATTTTGAAGACAACAAGAGGCACTGGTGATTTCCTATTACCCTGTTTTGAAATTCTGTATCACTTTCACTGTTTTGTTTTGACTGGTTTTATTCTATTTTATTTTGTTTGATTTTATTCTCTTTAAAATAAACATTTAAAAAAATCCTAAATGATCATTTTCATTTCTGTCAAGAAAGCAGACTAAACATCCTGATCAATCTGCTCACTGAAAGCAATGAGATATGCTGAAAAGTTGTTTTGCTTTTCTTTTAGCTTCTGAAATCATCTGTGCACTAGGAGACAAAATTAAAAACATATTCAGGCCAGTGACAGAAATACGGAGGGCTAGAAAAAAACTAGGGTCAGCATTTTCTTTGAAGGTAGCACTGAAAAAAACACACATACTGTAAGTTATAAAACATGACAACTGGCTAAAAAAAAAGTATGGAGGCAATAAAAAATGTAAAATAAAAATGGTCACCCGTGTGCGAATGAGAAGGACAAGGATGTGAGATAGGGAGCCATCAAGATGTTCTTTTCATCAGATAGTAAAGGATATGGATATTTATTTCACTGTTACATATCATATCATATCTTACAAAAGAATATAGTCTTATAGGACTTTAATTCTAGCATTTTGAGAAGCTGAGGTAAAAGGATCATAAATTTGAGCCTAGCTTGGGCAACTTAGGAAGACGCTGTCTCACAACAAAAATAAAAACACCTGCATCTTGATTTGAAAATGGTAAATACTAAATCCTCAGCAGCCTGGCACTGACTACAAAGTGAAATCCAAAGAATAACTGGACAAGTATATGGCAGAAAATTTTATATAATTTAATCAATATAATGATCCTACAGATTGGTATGATCTAAAGCTATTGTAGTAGGTAAGAGATTCAAAAGGGAACCCCAGGTCACAGAGTTGCAAAATGCACAGCACACATATGACAATGTTTACTGCACATGCACTCCAGAAAATTTTGTCATACTTTACTTTCTCTGGGTTTTATAAAGATTACTTAACTGTGTTATACAGATTGCAATATGTTTTCTTGGTTAAAAAAAATCTGAATCCACTGGTATGTATAGTGCTAACCTCCAATCACAGACCCAGAAGCAAATTCTTCCAAAAAAGAAAAACTGGGACAGCCTAATAATATTGTGAAAGGAACAAAGAGAGTTCTTTAGGTTAGTCCAGAAACTACAAGAAGGATAATAATCAGGTATCTAGGCTTGTATTTATTATATATTCCAGAAACCAATGTCACCAAAAGAGCCATGTATTTCCTCAGTAGGTACTGTTTTCACCCGAAGAAAGTATGCTAATCCCACTAGATCATCTACAAATGAGAAAATGCAATATAGGTTGAGCATCCCTAATCAGAAAATCTGAAATCCACTATGCTTCAAAACCCAAAGTTTTTTGGGAAGCAACATGATGCACAAGTAGAAAACTTCATATGCTGAAACTGTTTCCTGTACAAACTTACTTTAAAATACTACATAGGATTATCTTCAGTCTAAGTATATAAGGTATATATGAAATATAAATGACTTCATGTATGTACTTTGGTCCATCTCCGATTATGTCTATGTAAATACTTCAAAATCAAAATACACTTATGCTCATAAACACTTCTTTCTGGTCCAAAGCATTTTTGAGGAGGAAGAGGCAACCTATACAAACACACTAGTTATTTAAATTCTCTTGTGCCCTCCTTCACCACAATATGAACCTCATCAGGTACTGTAGCTAAAGGATGGGCTGTAAAGATACATATAATGAGCAAGCATAAGCCAGGCATGGTGGTGCTAGCCTTTAATTCTAGCACGTAGGAGGTTGGAGCAGGAAGATTGCTATGAGTTCAAGGCCAGCCTAGAACTCAATACAAAATGAGTTCAAGGTCAGCCTGACCTGCATAGTGAAATCCTCTCTCAAAAATACAAAAAACAAAACAAAACAAAACAAAACAACAACAACAAACATGTATATAAGGTAGAAATCATTCTGCAATGTGAACAGGTCTCCCATAATTGCAGTTGAAATCTAAACAAATGTTCTTTCTATCTAGCTGGCCAAATTAAACTCCCTCCCTCATCCAACTTTGCATTAGTATAAATTCAAACTTCTCATAAGTCCTTAATCATAAATTCCTTGTATTATTTCTACTTCACAGACAAAAAAAGCAAAGACACATCATACCGTCCAACAGCTAAAAAGTTAGTTAGCTTCCTGCTCTCAGTGAGATTATAAGCAGAAACATCTGGTTATTTTACATACAAGAAAAACAAGAAACAATTTACATTCTTATTTTCCTCAACAGAATCTAGACTTACACGATAAGTGTTTCTTCCTTACCTTCACTGTCCATTTTAGTTTAATTAATGGGTACTGTCAAATCCATACACAACATTTGTATTACATTATTACCACACCACTCTGTCTCTTGTTTCTTCTGTCCCCTCTCCTCAGCTTTCTTCTTAATGGTACTGGGAATTGAACTCAGGGTCTTTGCACAGAGCTACATCTCCAGCTCCTTTTTTATTTTGAGGCACGAATTCGCCTAACCCTGTTGTGATTGTTCTACAATAATGCTGACAAGTAACATGTACTATATTTGTATGAAATACTGTTAGTTCATTCTGCATTCAATGACAGTTGCTTTTATGTATAAACTGTCATAACACAAAGATACTTCAGTTGACTTTTATATGATAAATTTTTGGCTTCAGACAAGATAACTATACTTGAATTAAAGACAAAACAATAGTGATGGACTTTACTTCTCCACAAACAAGTATCTTTTAAGATTTGTCTAAGCATACAAAAGTTTACCAAGTCTAAAAATTTGTAAAATTTCACAATGTTTAAAAGATTCTCAATGTCATACAGTGATTTTATATTCTCTCAAATGATAGGTTTAACTCAATTGTAAAATAAAAATATGTAATGAATAAGATTAAACAAACAAGTATATTAAAACACTCTTTTACCTGCTGATAGAAGAAATTCAGAGTTGGTTTGTCTTCAGTAAACTGGTTTAGAAATCCTTTTGGCAAATAACGAATTCTTAGTTCATATCTAAAAATAATTCACAAAACAATTAGAAATAATTTTCTCATAGTCTACAATTAGAATATTAATGATACTGTTATCAACTATGTATTTATGGAACACTTAGTACAAGAGAGATACTTAAATACTATTTTATACAGATGGTTTCTTTTTTGAGAAACATAAAGAATGTGGGCTCTCACTCAAGATTACCTAACTGGAATTCCCTCGTTACTCACTGTCCATATGTTTTTGAGCCTGAATTTCCTCTTCAGAACATTAGGAAGAAACAGTAAGTCTGTAAACACAAAGCTGCTGGAACAGCTACAATCATACCATAGTAAACAGTCTCTAAAGGAAATTGTTACGTTTTTACTCAATAAAAACTTCTTTTTTAATAGCACCAATCACATCTCAGGCACACTAAGGCAAAGTGCTGGTCTCATACAGTTGTGATCTTACCGGTACAAGTCAGATGGCAAACACGCAAACCTGTGAAAGGTGATATACATGGTGTAAATGGTACAAAGACAATTAAGCAATGTAAAGGGAATGCTACGTGACAGAAGACTGGTTGATACAGAGTATTCAGTCAAGGGCCCTCTGCCACAGTGATTGCTGGGCACAGATTTAAACGAGGGAGGCAAGGAAGGGAGTTATGCAGTAAAGTGCAGAAAGAAGAGTCCCAATTAGAGGGTACATACTATGTAAAGGTCATTAAGACTGGAGGACACTTAGGCACATGCAGCCAGAGGAGACCAAATTGAAAACATGAGCACAAATAGGGTCTCAGAGAGAGATAAGGGCAGCAGACAACAGGCAACACAAGCCAGTACAAGTCATGACCATGGGCTCTTTCTCGTGGAGAAAGGAAGCAACTGAAATTCCCTGAGCAGATACTGACGCTACACGCTACTTTTGGCAGACTGCACAATGGAGAACACACGAATGGGGCCAAAAGGTGGAAATGCAGAGATTAGAAAGCAACTGTCAGACTCAGTAAGAAATAACAACCCTGTGAGATCAGGGGGAAAAAAAACCCTGTAGGGAATTACCTAATTTTCTCAAGGTCCCATGACTACTTTTCTCCAGCAAAAACATGCATAAATGTTCCAATGCAGAATGAAACTAACTAAAGCTCTCTATGATTTATGCTGCTTTAACACACTACAAACTAGTTTTTACACAAAACCCTCCTGAAATGTTGCTCTGCATCACCTAATCGCTGTCTGATCACCTCTCATTAGTCCTTAAACTGTAACATCTGATGGTCACATCCTACTGCCCCACTAGAGCCACAGCCTGTCACCCTCTCTCCCATCATTGTCCTCCTTACACTTCTATTAAGCATCCAACTGCATCCTTACATGCACTGTTAACTCCCAAATACAAGATAAGTATGCACCCAAAATAAAATGATCTTTTACCTTCTACTTCTAGGCCATATATTCCTATCAGTACTGCTATTATCTATCTTCCTCAATCTTAAAGTCAACTACCAACACTAAGGTACCCATAAGGTAACTAACTAATAATGGGGGGAGAATAGAATGTTTTAGAAAATTAAACCTAACAATTGAGATATTAAGATTAGCTACCCATTTGTGCCATGAAATTGACAAGGTAAAACTTCACAAAACACAGATGAGCCCATAAACAACATAATATGGACATCTTAGTATCAAAATAAACTTCTAATTTTTAAAAGTGGAGGATGGAAATAAAACTGTATCACTTGGAAAAACTATAGTTAATAATCACGGCAAGACAGAATCATCAATGAATGCTAAGATTAGTGGATGAAAATATAATAAAAATCAGGGTATCAGCATATCTCAATGTATTTCCTCGTCTTAGTTACCTCCTCATTGCTTAGACAAAATACCTGACACCACAAGTTAAAGGAAGAAAGGTTTATTTTAGCTGATAATTTGTAGAGCTTTTACTAAATAAATGACTAGCTCCAAGGCAAGGTGGCATGACAGAGGACAAAGAGTCCATGGCACCAAAGCAGCATCACCGAACTTCCCTTCTTTTATCCCATTCAGGCTAAAAACCTATTGAATGGTGTTGCCCACACCCAGAGCGGGCCACCTAAAACTATGCTAAAATAATCAGTGGATTAATTTAGTTATCACACATTCTTAATCGATATTCACATGCCCTTGATCCAGTCACCTCTGAAAAGTCCCACTTATGACCACACGAGACTTTGGGAGGACATCCAAATATAATATATAGACAATATTCTTCAAAAGAAATTTCTTAATTACAGGGATAAACGGTAAATTCTTAGTGGAAAAAACTGCGTTATCTCTTCCTTAAATAAATGATATAAGTTAGAGTCATATATAAACTGAGCCAAAGTTATGGACTTCTTGGAAACAAAGGTAAGATGGTTGTGGGAGTTTTGCCAAAATTGCAAAAAGTTAATATATATATAAAAAAAAACCAGACAAAACTAACTCAAGGAGCACAATACAAATAACCAGTCAGTATTCTTCAACAATATCAAGATTATGAACAACATTACACAATATGAGGAAAAGTCCCAGATTAGAGAAGACCTAAGGAGCTTTCTTTCTTTCAATCCAGGGAGCTGAGGCTGCATGAGGTGAGTTCCAGCATGCCTGCGCTGGCTCGCGGAGACCTTTAGACCATTGCTCTCAGTGGTTAGGCGCCCACCCAGCTTCCAGAAACACTGGAGGAGGCTCCGCAGGTTTTGTGGGCCTGACTGAACCACGCCTAGCAAACTTCTTTCAATCCAGGGAGCTGAAGCCCCATGAGGTGAGTTCCAGCGTGCCTGTGCTGGCTCAGGGAGACCTTTAGACCATCACTCCCAGTGGCTAGGAGCCCGCCCAGCTTCCTGAAACACCAGGGGTGGCTCCAGTGCACCTGCAGTAGGTCAGAAAGAGCTTTAGATGATCACTGCCAGAGGTTAGAAGCCTGCTCGGCTTCGTGGAACACTGGAGGTGGCACGGGAGGTCCTGCAGGCATCATTGAGCCATGCTCAAGCGACCTCCATTCAGACCCAGGAGTCGAGGACGCATGAGGTGATTTCCAACATGCCTGGGGGAAGCTCTGGAACATCGCTCGAAGCATGGAAATACAGGAAAATGACAAGACAAAAGATCAAAATGCAATCTCAAACCTCCAGCCCATCCCAAGAAAGCCTAGGAGCCATGTACACAGAATAAAATATAAGCCATACACCTGAAATGATATCAACTGAAATAAAGAAACAACTCCAAGAAGCTATAAAAGAAATCAAATCAGAAATAATCTCCCAGGTAAAAGAAGAAATGATAAAAATAATGAAAGAAATGCTGAACACATCTAAAGAAGACAGTTAAAAAAATTAAGAGAAACCATGCAAAAAGAAGGAAACCCTGAATGAACAATATAAGAAACAAACAGAATGTATGAAGCAGAATCAAAGAAATACACAGAAAATAAAAAATTCCATCAAAAGTTGGCAGAACCACTTCAACGAAAGTTAAGATACAATTTCAGACCTCGAAGACAAGATTGCAGCTAGTGAACACCAAGGAAAGATCTTTTACAAATAACAAGGAATCAGGAAATAACAATTCAACAGTTGCAAGATAATGCAAAGAAAAACAACATAAGATTGATAGGGATAAATGAAAAAGAAGGGGACAGCCCAAATGATATCAAGAGGATAGTTTCAGAAGTAATAGTTGAAAATTTCCCAAATATGACAATGGAAACAGACATATGGGTTAGTGAAGCATACAGAACTCTAAACAGCCATAACCAAAATAAAACTATACCCACACATATAATAATCACCATCCCAGAAATCCAACATAGGAACAGAATACTAAAAGCTGTTAGAGAGAAAGGACAGATCACCTGTAAAGGAAAACCTATCAGAATCACAGCAGACTTCTCAACACAAACAATGAAGTCAAGAAGAGCATGCAGTGAAGTATTTCAGATCCTAAAGGAAAACGACTTCCAACCCAGACTGATGTCCCCTGCAAAACTGTCCTTCAAAATGGATGGAGAAATAAGATACTTCCATGACAAAGAATAGCTGAAGAACTTCATGATCACTAAACCAACCCTACAAAGAATACTGAAAGACATTCTAGATACACATGGGAAAAAACCACTAAGCAAGGCAGACAATTAAACAGAATGGAAAGGTAAAGATGTAACAGCAGAAAGATAACATGTCAACAATAAACCAATATATAACAGTTATAACCATTGATGTAAATGGCCTCAATTCACCAATCAAAAGAAACAGACTGGCAGAATGGATCAAGAAACAACATCCAACCATATGCTGTTTACAAGAAACACATCTAACCCAAAAGGAAACTCACAGACTGAAAGTCAAAGGATGGAAAACAATACTCCATGCAACAGGAACCCCCCAAAAGGTGGGGGTAGCTATTCTGTTTGCAGACAATGTGATCTTCAAACCAAGAATGATCCAAAGAGATAAAGAAGGTTACTACATACTAGTTAGGGGAAAACTTCAAGAGGAAGAGATAACAATCTTAAATATATATGCACCAAATTCCAGAGCACCCAGCTATACAAAACAAGTATTAACAGAAAAGAAAAATCAAATAAGCAGTAACACAATTACAACAGGAGACCTTAACACGCCACTGACAAAAAGGGACAGAACAAACAGAAAATCAGCAAAGAATAACAGGACTGAATCACACCAGTGAACAAATGGACTTGACAGACATATACAGAGTGTTCCATCCAACAACATCAGAATATACATTCTTCTCAGCAGTACATGAGACATTCTCTAAAATGGAACATATAATTGCCCACAGAACATACTTAAGTAAATGCAAAAGAATTAAAATTATCCCATGAATGTTATTAGATCATAGCGCCATGAAACTAGAAATTAATGATAAAAGAAACTGCAAAAACCCCACAAACACATGAAATTGAATAACACACTCTTGAGCAATCATTGGGTCACAGAGGAAATTAAAGAAGAAATTAAACAATATCTACAAGCAAACAAAAATACAAATACAACTTACCGGAATCTGTGGGAAGCAATGAAAGTGAAGGAAAATTTATTGCAGTGAATTCCCACATCAGGAAAATAGAATGAACACAAATAACCTGATGCTACACCTCAAACATCTAGAAAAAGAAGGGCAAGTCAAGCCAAAAACCAAAAGAAGGGAGGAAATTATAAATGTCAGAGCAGAAAAGCCTAAGTGCCCATCAACTGAGGAATGGATAAAAAAGTTGTGGCATTTTTATACAATAGAGTACTACTCAGCTAAAAGAATGATCACATCGAGATATTTATAAATAAATGGACACAACTTGAGACCATTCTCTTAAGCGAGATAAACCAAACTCACAAGGGTAAATACCATATAGTCTCCCTAGTATGAGATTTCATAAGAGTATATAAGACTTTATGGTAAGCATGAGTCCCCATCTCATAGCTTTGAAGTCTTTCAAAGTTTTCAATCATCAGTTGGAATGGTTTTATCCTGTTTTGTTTGACTATATCATACGTGATGATATGAACAGCTGTTTTGAAGAAAACAAAACATTATGACAGCTATTGCTGATTTAATATCATCCTTCTTAGAA
>PVJX010032306.1:0-20524 GCA_004027295.1 Dolichotis patagonum | reverse complement strand
ATGGGTAACCCTCTCCCCCGACACAGAGAACATCAGACAGGTTGAGGAGTGCACCAATATTGTGCCGCCCAAACTTAGAGGAAATTAAAAGAACTTATGAGACCCCCAGTGACACAGTAGGGCCTCAGCTGACAAAAACACTATAGTCAGGGAGACCTGCTGACCTGCCACAACCTGAAGATATAACAACAGCAGGAACTAAGAGTTGCCCTACATCAATACTTTTGGGCTAGTTAGCCCAGAAAGAATATAGGACTCATACAACAGGCACAGTAGGAGGACTTCAGGAGACTGGATCTCCTCTTCATTGTAGTACCCAGCAATTTGACAAACACCAACCACACAGTACAACCCTGAAACACACACTACAGAAATAGTGTTGGAATAGAAAGATCAGAAATTTACCCAAAAGGTGAAAATTCCTAAGCGAAAAGGCAAAATGCAATCCCGAACATCTAGTCCATCAGAGGCAAAGGCAGGCAATAATGAAATAGAGGACCCTAAAATTCATACACTAGAAATCTCTGAAAAGACAGCAAATGAAGTAAAGAAACAAGTCCATGAGGCTATGGAGGAACTCAAATTAGAAATGTCTTATGTAAAGACAAAAGTAACAACCTTAGTAAATGAGCTGCTCAACATAGCTAGAGAAGAAATAGATAAGAAACTACAGGAGCATGGGAAATTGATTGATACTTTGAATGAACAATGCAGAAAACAAGCATAATCTATGAAACAAATTTAAAGAGATATTCAAGAAGCAAAAAATTGTATTGAAACCCTGCAAAGCTGCTTAAATGAAGCTGAGCATAGAATCTCGGACCTTGTGGACAGGATAGCAGATAGTGATCTTGAAAGGGTAAAACTTACAAAAACAGCAAAGCAGCATGAAATGACAATCCAACAGCTACAAAAGATGCCAGGAAAAACAATGTTAGAGTAATAGGCATTAGTGAGGAGGCAGGAGCCAATGCAAAGGATATAGCTAAGCTGTTCACAGAAATAATGGCAGAAAATTTCCCAAATATGGGGGGGGAAATCTGATATACAAATAAGTGAGGCATATAGAATACCACACAGTCATAACCAACATAAACCTACACCCAGACATATAATAATTAAGATCACAGACATACAGCATAAAAACAGAATACTAAAAGCCATTAGAGAAAAGACACAACTCACCTACCAAGGAAAGCCTATAAGAATGACAGCAGACTTCTCAGCACAAATTCAGATTAAAATGAGCTTGGAGTGAAGTATTTCAAGCTATAAAAGAAAATAACTTTCAAACCAGACTGTCATACCCAGAAAAGCTGTCTTTCAGATTTAATGGAGAAACAAGATACTTCCATGACAAAGAACAACTAAAGAAATTCATACCCACCAAACCAACCTTAGAAAGAGTGCTGAAGAACATCCTAGGTAGAGATAAAATGACCACAATCTCCAGAACAACAACAGAAAGAAATCACCAGGCTGGACAAGAAAATAAACAAGAGAGAAAAGCAGGAAACTAACAAATGTAACACAACATGGCAAAGTCAAGTCAGTACATATCAGTGATATCCATAAATGTAAATGGGCTCAATTCAATATCAAAATAAACAGGTTGACAGAATGGATCAAGAAATAGGATCCCACAATATGCTGTATACAAGAAGCACATCTGACTCAAAAAGAAACTCATAAATTAGAAGTCAAATGATGGAAAACTGTATTCCATGCAACAGGAACCCAGAAAAAAGCAGGGGTAATGATTCTATTTGCAGACAATGTGAACTTCAAACTTAAAATGATTAAAAGAGGTAAAGAAGGTCACTACATACTCATGAGTGGAAAAATTTAAGAGGAAGAACTAACAATTATAAATATATATGCACCAAACACAGGAGCATCCAACTATATAAGACATATACTAAAGGATATGAAAAACCAAATACACAAGAACACAATTTTACAGGTGACCTTAATGGCCCACTGTTACAAAGTTATAGATCAACTAGACAAAAAATCAGCAAAGAAATAATAGAACTGAATCATACTTGTGAGCATTTGGACTTAGTAGATGTTTACAGAGTGTTCCACCCAACCACATCAGAATACACATTCTTCTCAGCTGCCCATGGGATATTCTCCAAAATAGACCATATATTGTCCCATAAAACTTTCTTTAGTAAATGCAAAGGTATTCAAATTATTGCACGCATACTATCTGACCATAGTGCACTGAAACTGGAAATTAATGGCAAAAGAAATTGCAAAACTGGCATAAATACATGGAAATTAAACAAAAACCTTTTGAACAACCTGCGGGCTACAGATGAAATTAAAGAAGAAATAAAGCAATACCTAAAATTCAAAGAAAATGCAGACATAACATACTGTAATCTATGGTATGCAATGAAAGTGGTCTTAAGAGGGAAATGTGTAGCAATAAACTTTCATATCAACAAAACAGAATGAGCACAAATAAACAATCTAATGCTTTATCTGAAGCTTCTAGAAAAAGAAGAGCAAGTTAAATCAAAATTGACAAACCTCTAGCTAACCTTATAAAGAAAAAGAAACAAAAAACCCAAATTCATGCAATAAGGACCGAAAAAGGGGAAATTACCACATATCCCATGGAAATTCGAAAGATCATGAAAACCTACATTGAAAATCTCTACTCACATAGAAAGGAAAACACAGAGAAAATGGACAAATTTCTAGAAACATATGAACTACCAAAACTCAACCAAGAAAATACAGCAATTTTGAATAACCCAATATCAGCTATTGAAATTGAAAACATACTTTAAAAACTTTCCAACAAAGAAAAGCCCAGGTTGTCATGGATTCACAACTGAATTCTATAAGAAATTTAGAGAAGATTTGATGCCAATACACCTTAAACTCTTCAATGAAATTGAAAAAAAATCAATCCTCCCTAATTCATTCCTGGAGGCAAGTATGACTCTGATACCAAAACCAGAGAGACACCCAACGAAAAAGAGAACTATAGGCCAATCTCACTAATGAACATAGACACAAAGATTCTCAATAAAATACTAGCAAAGAGAATGCAGCAAATCATCAAGAAGATTATACATCATGGCCAAGTGGGGTTCATTCCAGGAATGCAGAGATGGTTTAATATACACATATCAATAAATGTAATACACCACATCAACAGAGCCAAAAACAAAAACCACATCATCATGTCAATAAATGGAGAAAAAGCTTTTGATAAGGTCCAACACATGTTTATGATTAAAACCCCTTCAGAAACTCGGAATACACAGTGCCTACCTCAAACTTATAAAGGCTATCTATGACAAACCAACAGCCAATATTATACTAAATGGACAAAAACTGAAAGCTTGCACTTTAAAATCAGGAACAAGATAAGGATGTCCACTATCACCACTCCTATTCAATATAATTCTGGAAAATGTAGGCAGGGCAATCAGACAAGAGAGAGATATAAAAGGAATAAAGATAGGAAAGGAAGAAGTTAAATTATCCCTTTTAGCAGATCACATGTTACTCTATATAGAAGACCGCAAAAACTCCATTAAAAGATTACTACAGGTAATAAACAACTTCAGCAGTGTAGCTGGCTACAATGTCAGTGCTCAAAAATCAATAGCATTCCTGTACAAAAACAGGAAATTCACCGAGAGAGAAATTATGGAAATATCACCCTTCACAATAACATTTTAAAAAGTGAAGTACTTAGGAATCAACCTAACTAAAAATGTAAAAGACCTATATACTGAAAATTATACTATGCTAAAAAAGGAGATTGAAGAGTATATCAGAAAATGGAAAGATGTTCCATGCTCTTGGCTAGGAAGAACCAACATCATGAAAATGTCCATACTCCCCAAACTATTATACAGATTTAATGCAATCCCAATCAAAATACCATTAACATACCTCACAGATCTAGAAAAAACACTCCTAAAATTCATTTGGAACCAGTAGAAACCTAGAATAGCAAAGGCAGTTCTGGGCAATAAAAGCAAGGCAGGAGGCATCTCAATTCCTGACTTGAAACTGTACTACAAAGCCACAGTGATAAAATCAACATGGTACTGGCAAAGAAATAGACCTGAGGATCAATGGAACAGATTAGAAGATGCAAGTATAGGTACAAAGACACTCAGCCCCCTGATATTAGAAAAAGGGGCCAAACATGTTCACTGGAGGAAGGATAGCCTCTTTAATAAATGGTGTTGGAAAAATTGGCTCTCCACATGCAGAAGACTGAAACTAGACCCATGCCTATCACCATGAACAAAACTAAAGTCTAAATGGATCAAAGACCTAAACATTAAAACTGAAACACTAAATCTACTAGAAGATAACATAGGTAGAAGTCTTGGAGTCATAGGGGTAGGCAGAGAATTCATGAACAAAATGCAAACTGCACGGGAAACACTTCAGAGAATCAACAACTGGGATCTCATATTACTGAAAAGTTTCCGCACTTCAAAAGAAATCACCATCAGAGTGAAAAGAAAACAGACAGAATGGGAAAGAATTTTAACCAGCAATGCCTCAGACAAAGGACTTATATCAAGAACATATAAAGAACTGAAAAACATCAAGCCCCCCCCAAATTCAAAGACACTCTCAAATATGGGCATCTGAGATGAACACACAGTTCTCAGATAAAGATATACAAATGGCAAAGAAATACATGAAGAAATGTTCACCATCACTGGTCATTCGAGAAACGCAAATTAAAAGAACACTGAGACATCATCTTACACTGGAAAGAATGGCTGCCATCAAGAAATCAACTGATAACAAATGTTGGCGAGGCTGTGGGGGAAAAGGAACACTGCTTCACTGTTGGTGGGAGGGCAGACTGGTCCAACCACTATGGAAATCAATATGGAGAATTTTGAGAAGACTGAGAGTAGAAGCTCCAGTCAATCCAGCTATTCCCCTCCTGGGTATTTTCCCAGAAGAACTGAGAAGTTCATATCACAGTGATATATATGTACCCATGCTCATAGCAGCACAATTTGTAACAGCTAAATCTTGGAAACAATCAAGATGCCCATCAACTGCAGAGTGGATGAAAAAGATGTGGTATTTTTACACAATGGAATATTCTCAGCTATAAAAAAGGATGATCTTGAGGCCTTCATAGGGAAATGAAGACAACTTGAGACTATCCTCATTAGTGAAATAAATAAGAATCATATTTATAAATATCACATTGAGTCTCTAGTGTAAAAAATAATAATATCTGTAGGAGTAATAATACCCATAATGCGTAATTGCTACTGTAAAAAAGAGGAAAAGAAAGTGCTCTAAAGGATATAACTGCATGTATGTTTAAGTGTGTAAGATTGATGACCATATTACTGTCTTTGTTAGATTGTTGAGCAGAACTGTTAACAGTCTCATTGCTTGAATGTGTACTTTGTATGTTTTAACTTTGTAACTTGAACAACTATTTCCAGTGTTGAGAGTATGTAATGTATCAAGTGGTGATTTCTTAGTGGTTTTTTGTTGTTGTTGTTGTTGTTCTTTTATTTTTTTCCCTTTGGATTTCTGTATTCTTCCTACCATTTTTCTGTTTTCTCTGGCTGTGTTTTTTTTCTCTTTAAATAAAATTTTTAAAAAATTTGTACCTCCAAAAACTCCCAACTCCATCAAAGCTGATCCATGTGACATGGATGACGAGAAACTCAAAAACAAAACAACAGAATTATATAAGGTGATTTAAAAGGAAATAACAACAACAAAACAGATCAATAAGGTACTGAGCAAGCTGAAATATGATATAACTAAACAGATAATATACTTAAAAAGTAAAAGGAAGAAAAGAAAATGCGCTAAAGGATATAACAGCATGTATGTTTAAGTGTGTGGATCGCTGAACAGAATGGTTTACAGCCTCACTGTTTGTTCACTTTGTATGCCTGAATTTTGTAACATGAACAACTATTTCTAAGAAGACAATATGTAATTTATCTAGTAGTGATTTCTTAATTTTTTTTGAAATTCTGTATCATTTCTACCCTTCTTTCTGTTTTGCTTTTTTCTCTTTAAATAAAATTTTTAAAAAATTTGTAAAGAAAATTTGTTAAAAAAAAAAAAAAAAACCCTGACTTCAGCGTGACTGTGGCTCCAGTGAGAGTGCCACTATCATGGGTCAGACCAGCTCCAATGAGAGCACTGCAATTGCGAGTTGGGCTGGCTCAGGTGAGAGCGTGTCTGGCTCTAGCTTTCCATCCACGTTTTTCTTTTCTTTCTTTTTTTCTTTTTCTTTTTCCTTAATTTCTTCCTGGGTCGTGAGAATCCCTCTCTTTTCATCCAGTCTTCTCCTTGATGGTAAATTCTAGCGTCTGTGCTGTTTCTCTCAGAGAAGTTCTGTACCTTGTTACTTATTGATCCACCATCTTATAGGAGTCTCCCTTTTTTTTTTTTTTGAAAGAATCATTTTGGTAAGAATCTGGTTTATGTCTTGCACTGCATAACTACTTTGAATATAACAGTATACAGCATAATAACTATTGTTCATTCTCTTTATTTGGTTATAAAAGATGTCTTTTCATAAAATAAAATGAAAAAAGTATCAGAAAAATGAAAGCATAGAATACATTGAGACTTGTCAAACTAAAGAAAATACAACAAAATAAAGGGCATTCAATTCTATAATCTGACCTACCATAGAAAGGGGTACAGATAATACACTGTTAGCAGTGACAGAGGAAAGATCTGTCCAATTTCTATTTGTTTGTGCTTTTTTATCAGAATGAATGGACTTCACATTGAAATAGGAAAATTAAAATGCAGAAATTTAGGGGTGAAACACCAGTAGACTGAAGACAGTAAATGTCCTGATACTTGTAAGAATAAAATGACTAATTTTGACAACTGGAGACTAATAATTTGAAACCAATTCCTGGGAAAATCAAGACTGATTGATTAAAAAGATGACTTATATAAGGTTCAGTTCCAAGCACTGAAAGAATAAAATTGTTTACAGTGGAGTGAAGTGTGTGAACAGCTTATTAAACAATCTATTAATACAGTGAATTCAGTCTAAGAAGATCTCTAATGGCTTGCTACAAATCTCCATCCTTAGTATTTCCTGAAATCAACATTTTATCCATAATTCTGGAGATTATGAAAGGTTGCTAATCAAATTTGCTGACATAGACCTGGGAAACATGGTAAGTACACTATCAAATTTAATCCAGATAAATATAAATATCTCAAATTTTCTTTCCCCTGACTCAGTATGTGGTAGTCATGCTAGAGACTAATAAGTCAATCATTATATATTGCCTTTCATAGATAATATAAATAATAATATGACATTATTATCTATAAGTAAATAATACATAATAAAATAATAGGTGTTATGGTTTGAGCATGTATGTTCCCCCAATGCATCATGCAGTCATAAGGTAGGCTTCTAGAATTTGTGATTAATTCATGGTCCAATGCTGAGATTATGGGTGTGAGTACTACATCTACCCTACCCTAACCTGAGTGTGGCTTAGATATAATATAAGGATCAGAAAGAGTCTTCTCTTTGTGCTTCTCTATTTTTGCTTTTGTTGCTTTTGCTGTTTTTTGCCACCATGAACTGTTGGCCCCTGCCATGAGCCACCCTGCCTTGGACCCAGCAGATTATAGATTGAAACCTCAACAAACAGTGAGTTAAATAAATCTTTCCTCCCTTAATTTTCAGCATTGGGTATTTTGTCTCAGCAACAAGAGACAAGTAACCAACAAAATAACTAATAAAAATTTGGTAACTGCTATGAAAGAAATATGAACAGCATGTTTCATTTTCAAGAGATCAAGTTTAATAGTGTGATACTGTGAAAATCTGGCCTAGCAGCAATCAACAAGAAAACATTTAGGGGATTTAGTTGATTAAAAACTCAAAATGAACCAGATAGTGACAAAATTGCCCTCAAACACCACTGCAAATATGTCCACTCTAATTGACACCAGTAAACCTGTAATAGTTTTGAGGGTCATATTTTAAGATGGACTTTAACACAGTGAGTTCTACATTACAGTAAGTCAATTAAGATGTTAGTTGATATTAGAGTCACATCACATGGTGAACACTTGAGAGCATGATGTGTTCTGCTTGTAAAAGAGACCCAGGAAATGAGGTGGACACAGAAAGCACTTTTCAAATGGGTTGGCATGTAGGAGAATTTATTTCCTGTTGCTTGAGAGATGATACTCTACTAAAAGTTATAAATGTACAAAAGAGTTGGAAAAACATAAATGTAGTTTTAATCTTATGTTTGTCAGCTACAACAACAGAAATAACAGAAAGCTTCTCTGGTATTTTCCATTATCTCAACCAAAACACCTATATTAATCAGCTTTCCCCTTACTGGACACAATGTCTGACATTCACAACTTAAAGGAGGAAAAGTTTAATTTAGCTCACAGTTTGGGGGCATCAAAACCATAGTCAATGAGCTTCAAAGATGGAACATCATGACACAATTTGTAGAGAAACACAGCTGTTTAGTTCATGGTGACTAAGGAGCAGAAGAGTATCGTGCCTCAGGAAAAGGCTCCTCAGGTTTAATGGAAGCAGTGGGAAGAAGAGGAAAGAAACATTGGGCAGGTTTGACATCTTTATTCTCAGGTACCACACGGTCACACACATTTGCATGGAGGTTGGTACAATAGTGGCCATTTGCCAATAGCCATGTGGGGGACCTGGCCAAGAGTGAATTATTAAACTGAATGATTAAACCATGGGACAAAAGCACATATGCTTCATGAGGAGTGAATGGTTAAAATATGGAACAAAAACACACAAATGATTAAACTGCAAAGCAAAAGCCATGCAGGATCTGTGAGCATAAATAAACTGTGGGGCAAAAAGCACATAGGCTCAGTGAGGAGTGAATGGTTAAAACAGTTTAGATTACTAAAGTATATTACATCTGGCCATGTCCTTCCTCTAGCCTCAAGAAAAATTGCTTAGCCTTGAGGTAGCTCCTAGACCTAACTGCTTTTTCTCCTGCTTTTTACTCTGACATTAATAGTCTAAATAAAAGCCAGAGTTTTTAGCTTGGTGGCCTTTTTCTTCTCCTAGACTCTTCCTAATGGCTGGGTGCTCTCTGTGGAGAAATAGCCCCTCTGAGCCTCAGCAGATTGAACTAAGTCTCACCCCCAGGTAATCTTTTTATCTTCCACACTGCCTGAGGTCCCATACTGTGACATAGTGATGTAAATAACTTACAAAGCTAAGGTTAGTCATGTAAGTTATTTACATCAGCCAGTGTGACCTTGGTTACCTAAGTTATTTACATCTTCCAGCCAGGACCTTGGTTATCTAGCTTAAGCTGTTTGCACTGGGGCTTGGGAGGTATGCCTGTGTTGGAGTATTGCTAACTAAGGACCCACTGCCTCTGGAATCCATCTCCCATTCACAATCTCAACCAAAGTGTAGCCATCTTGGGCTTCACTTTTCCCTACAACTGTACCACCTTCTTCAGTCTGTGGAACACGATTGCCAGTGGGTACATGAGCCCAAAGGGATGATCCTTGCACTCATACACCACAGCAGCAACACAAGGAACAGGAGCAAGTCACTAAGGCACAAGCACTGCCCCCAAGAATTAATAAGGTACATCTCCAACCTGAGGCTAAAGAATTCTACCACTCATGCAGTGAGTCTCCAGCATCCATCTCAATTTTAGCAATTTCTCCCACCATAGCCTGTAAAGCAGTAATGACATTATGTGTGTTGCCTGGGATATAGGCCCAGCATTACACACCCACATGTAGAGCACACGTTTTACCTTGCACTGCTGTGAGCATGCCTAACACCATCCGATTTTGTAGCACCACCTTTTGTGTTTTGTCTACTTTTGTAGTAAGAAAAGTAAAATTTAAGGCCTTAGCAGTATGTGCCACAAGGACAGCCAACTGCCATTCTATCTTGCCCACTGCTGGATAAACACAGTAAAAGGATAAAACCCTGGAGAAACTATGTGACACACTTGCCTCTGATACTATGCTCTGACATCATCCCAGGTACTTGGTTGCTCAGATAAGGTTTCATAAAGAATAAATGACAGGTAAGCTCACCCAAATGTATACCATCCAGTTCAGTTGTCAGGCAAATATGTCCAGCCAGTTTCTCCACAAACCCATAAGCTACCAAGCAGTATAAAATCAACAGGAGCCTGCCCTTGGAAAAGGTGGCTGTTCACAAGCTTTACATTGGTCCAATAGTTAATATTAAAGCAAGCCTCTGGAGACTTCCACTCAATTACTATTATTGCTTTATTCTGCTCTGTATATCTTGGGACCTGTAGCGGTAGTACTACATACTCCTCCATAAGTCAACTCCAACTATCCCATACACTAAAAGTTAAACAGGGGGCCCCAGATATATGGGTTTCCTGTCATGCAATGTCTATGGCTTTTTATGTGCAGTTCCAATATTTAGCTTTTGCTTCCCATTTAGCCAGCTAGGTCCAGTTGGATGCCACAAGGTGAATGTGCCAAAATGGTCTTCCTGCTACAGTCATAAGCATAGCTATACACACCTAACAATCGGATCAACTCACCAGAGCAGCATATGTGTCATCCCATCCCACTACATTGATGGCATAGATCATCCTAAAGGTGATAGGACAATACAGAGTCAGGTACTAGTAATGGAAGATCTCTCCCATCTAGTAAAAGACATGCCAGGTAGGAATTTGTGACAGTATTATCACAGCCAGAAGACTGTGTCTTGGTCATTAATACCACACCTTTTGTGCAAGGTTCAGATCCTCGAATGGCTCCAGTATATGCAGTAGTACAGGAGAACTCATAATAGGTCATAGCGAGAGCATGTAAGTAACCCATAATAAAGTGCATTGCTTCTGTGCACCCACACACACAGTAATTTCTGGTTGCCAAGTACTCAAAACCCATAGTGTCACACTAAGTTCATATTGTAGCCCCTCCTCTCATGAAGTGAAGAGGGCTAGCCAGTGAAAACTGTGGAGCCTTTATGTGCCATAGCCATGTTTGTTCTACCTGTTTACCTTCCTTCAGGGAAATCAGCACAGTAAAAAGTATGCTACTATTTTTCCTGTAGCCAGATCTCAGCAGCTCATCTTTAGTTGAAACCTACAGTTCCTTGAGGGGTGGAGTCCAGCACAATAGGGCCTCCACCAGAGCAGGGTCCTCCTTACGAGGTCACTTGTTAATGGCTTGAATGATGCCAAACAGGGATGCAGCCCACACTTGGCAGTGACACTGTAGGAGAAGTTTGCAGGTCCTGTTTCAAGAGACTGTGATATCATTCAATTATACCCATTCCCTGGGAATTGTAAGGGACATGCAACTTCCACAGGGCACTCATTTCTTTAGCCCTTTGTTGTATCGTGCCCCTGTAAAATGGTTACCATTGTCGGTCTCTATGACTAAAGGTCTCCTAAAGTGGGTACACAATCATTGCAATGATTGGATAGTGTGCTGCCAATCTGCTTGAGCACATGGAATGGCAAACAGAAGACCCATTGCTGTATCTACAACCATGAAGTCATGGGCCTGCCCTTTATTCTTTGGAAGGGGACCTATATAATCAACTAGGCACCTGGTGGGTATAGCCCATCATTATCTGCTATAGGGTCTCAGTCAAGTGCCTCCTTTTAGTAAATACTTGTACACACATAGAACATTTTTTTACAAGCCTCTATCATAATGGACTATTCTCACTAGCTATGATATGCATGGTCTGGCTTCCTACATGTCCTAACTTTTGATGTGGCTGTGTGGCCACATCCTACACAGAAGCCCTTTCTAGCCAGTACACCCATGCTAACACATCCATTACATCATTTCCTAGGGATGTTAATGGGACATGGTCTGACACATGATACACAATAAACTTGTTTCACATGGCCCACCTCCTCCCACTGGTCTTATCACATGGCCTGGCCACACAGCCTGATGACAAACCAAGCAACTTGTAACTTTCCATGGAGAAAGTCATAAAATCAGGTTTTTGTATACTGCCCAACTGTTAGTACACATGGTAAGGGGGCCTTCCTCTTGGATAATTACCATCCATATTATCCTCAGCTCAGCCCATTGGCTACTCTGTTCAATTCCAGTATCAAACCAAATAGTGTCTGTTTCTAGCTGCACAGCCACAGCAATCCATTGTGTGGCAGACCCCCACTTGACCCATCTGTATGGCAAGCATTTGATGGTACTGATGGCTGACTTCCTTATGGGAGCTTTTCTATGGTTCCTCAGGTGGATGGAGAAATGGTGCAGCACCATGTATGTATTCTGCCAGTCATGTAACTCATCAGAAAGGGGTCTTGTGCTCAACACACTTCATTATTATAAGTATACTTCCCATTTAGTTAGCATTGGCATTTGAGTGACCCTTACCTTGGGCATGGATATCAATGAGCACAGCTAGTCAGCCACCATGTAGGTGGTACACACCTTTACAGGCGCTTCCCTGGTTATTGACTCAGGCCTGTAAGGTTTCATATACAGTGGCCAGCTGCTTCTCTATGATGGAATAGCAAACTTTCACCACTTTCTGCAACTATGACCAAAATCCCAAAGGCAGCCTCAGCTATTCTGTACACTGCCACAGTTAACATGGCTGTTACATGAATATCCAGTTCATAGGGGAACCTGGGGTCAGCTGCCTACAGCACTGGTGCCTGCTGTACAGGCTGATTTGCCACTCCAAGTGCCTGCTTCAAGTCTTTCACCGAATCCTAGGTGGCATGTCTTAGTTACATTTCTCATCACTGAGACAAAATACCCAACACTCAAAGTTGAAGAGGGAAGGGCTTATTTAGCTCACAGTTTGTAGAGGTTTCACTCCATAATTGTCTGGCTCCAAGAGAGGGTAACATGGCAGAGATGCACTGCAGAGGAGAAATAGTCCCTGACAAGCAGGCAGGCAAGAGCAAACAAGGAATGACCACTGCTCCTTTTTTTTTGTATCAGGGATCAAACTCATGACCTCTTCTTGCCAGCAGACGCTTTTGCTGCTGAGCTAAATTCCCAGTCCTGACCACTACTCTTCTTTCTAATGCTTACATCCAGCCTACTTAGAGAGGGTAGTACTCATACCTTTAATCATAGTGCCCTTGATCTTAGCATTGCACCACAAATCAATTCTAATGTCACACACTCGAGCCCCAGCGATCCCTGAAAAATCTCCACCTATAACATGGGGCTTTGGGGGACATGTAAACATAAGCCATAATATCACATCTTTCTTATTCAGGTTGTATAAGGGTTACAAGATCTGAGCTAAATAGAAAATAAAAGCCCTCCAATACCCTCAAAAGCTTTAGGAAAGTCTGTAACTGTTTCATTGTGGTAGGGTGAAGATATCTCTGTTTTATCAGTAACAGCCTCTGACATTGCTATGGCCTTACCCAACCAAATAACTCCCAAAAATTTGACAGAAAACCCAGATCTTTGGACCTTTGCCTCATTGATGGTCCATTGGCATGCTGCTAGATGCTATCAGAGATCATTAGCAGCATGTTCTACATCTATAAGAGAATCAGAGGTTAACATAATATCATCAGTATAATGAAACAACATCACCTCCTATAGGGCTGACCAGCTAGCCAAGTCCTTAACAAAAAGCCAATAGCAAATATTAGGGGTGTGTAAGTAATCCTGTGGCAACACAGTAAATGTCCATTGTCCTCCTTCTATGTGAAAGGAAGCTATTCTTGACCCTAAACAGCTATATCTATAGAGAAAAAGGCATTGGTCAAACCTACTACATAGTGGAAATAGAAAAGTTATGTAGACAACTGGTCTATGATGTCATGAATCAAATGGATAACAGCATGCAAAGGTGGGGTCACTTTATTTAGTTCCCAGTAATTCATTTTCATGTGCAACAATCCATCTGATTTTGTCACAGGCCATATGAGTGAATTGTAGGCACTATGCTTTCTTCTAGTTTCAAGATTATTTGGGTTATTTCTTCATGACCTTCCCCGCAGGAGACATTGTTTAATTGTTTAATAGTCACCACGCATCATGGTGTGGGCAAGACTTGGGATTCATGGTAAGTATGGCCCCACACTATAATCTTTACCACCCATATCCTTAGTTGGAATTTGCCCACCTGTTTGCAATCTCAACTCCTGGAGGATGTCTGCCCCAGGCCTATATTCTGACACTAGGGAGATATACACAACATAAGCTCAAGGCTGCAGATAATCTACGCCCAGAGTCACAGTCGCAGGCTTCACTTAACCATCTATGCAAATTGCCTTACTCAGGAATTTATTAGGATTGCCATAAATCAAATTAGTCTGCCCCACAGTCTATCAACACAAGGACCCTTTGTACATTTATGGAGGTCCAATAAATGGAAAGTTCCAAATGAGTCTTCCAGTCCTTTGGCATTCCCTCTGACCAGGCACCATGGCCCTGCCCCTAGTCATAATTAAACACCTGCATAGCATCATCCACAGGGGCCATGAAGACCTACAAATTTTTGCCTTCTCCTGGTCTTTTTTACCCTATAGCACCCTTTATTTCTGGAACTGCTGCTCAAGGTATAACTCTTTCCAAAGGGTTTAACAGCATGCCATTCAGCTGTTTATGTCTCTTAATTTTCCCTTCCTATGAGATGGTTGATCTACATTTGATTCATTTTGGGTCATTTTGATCAGTCAGTTTGGGCTCCTGCCTCTATATTGCCCAAACTCCACTCCTTTCTGTGCCCCTTAGCATCTCCCATTGCTGGCATAGTCATAGGTACTTTATGTATTCTTTTCCTATGCAGAGGGTTAGGACAATGACTAGAGGCTGAAACGATCTGGGAAGAGCTGTAAACAATACTACATTCCTCATGCTGGATGTGAAACACTTGTCATCCAGGCCATGGAGTGAACATTAAAAATAGCCTGTCTGGGCTGGGGATTTAGCTCAGTGGCTTAAGCGCTTGCCTGGCAAGCACGAGGTCATGAGTTCGATCCCCGGTACCAAAAAAAACAAAAACAAAAAAAAAAATAGCCTGTCTTATGCCTAACTCCTATATGATTTGCACTAAATCAATATATATGTGCCATTTACACACAGTTTCTGGCAATTCTCTAGCATCTTTCCAGACTGTGCTGCAGCCATCAGACTATCAGAATATAGTCTCTAGCTCTGGGAGCCATCTGATGACTCATCTAGAGTCATTGGTACAAGGACAGATATGTGGTCATGGATGTCAGCTTTTCTATCTCCCTGGAAGGGCAGCTTATGCTGTCTGCTCCTTCATCCCACAGCAAAAGCATTCCTGCTGTGAGAGGTACCCCAGGTTGCTGTCTGCACTATCAAAGCTTGGTAGAAGTGTAAACAGAATAGTTTGTAAATTCTGTCAATACCATAGGTCTCTGTAATGACCCTCTTGATCCCAAATGTCATTCACACTTACATTTTGATGAATTATTGACCAGACCTGCAATGGAGGTGGGTCTTCCTCTTCCTCCTCAAAGTCCTTGTGACTCATTACTGTAGAGACTGGGGCTGCTCTCAACTCTTGCTCAACTGTCGTACCTGGGCTTTTTCTTTTAATTTTATTTTATTTTAAAAGGGAACAAAATTAAACACAACCAAACAGAACAGAATGAGACACAAGAAAGCACACATTGCAAAGACAGACAAACAAGAGATCCTCACCATCCATCACATTGTCTCCTGCTTTCTTCCAAATGGTTGTCCTCATCCTTGCATATGGAGAGCTCACACTAAACAACATAGCCAATCTTTTCACAAGATGTGCAGTTCACTGGCTCCCACCCACTAGGCAAAGGGAAGAAGGAGGGGGGGACACGGGATGGGGGATAGAACACATGAGATGTCTGATTCTCAGCCCACATGCAGGCAGGATCACAGTCATCCCCCAGAGATGGGAAGAGTTCCTTGTTCTCCCGGCACCCTGAGTCAACCGCACTGTGCAGGTCCCGATGCGCCAGGGTTTCTCTCTTTCGGCCACACTCTCAGCCACCCCCAGAGAGTGGGGGAGTTCCTTGTTCTCCCAGCACCCCGAGTCAACTGCACTGGGCAGGTCCCGATGCGCCAGGTGTACCTGGGCTTTTAAACCTATAACTCACACCCTTGCTCAGCATGACGCAGAGCATTATTATATATCACTTTTACGGCTGTCAGGAATAGCCATTCTGCCCAACTGGCCAAGAAGTGTTCCCTTTCCTTGCTTTACTTCTCCAACTGTGGCAAGTATTTCTACAAACTATCTAGCATCCCATTCACAGTATCGCATGCTTCCACTGGGGCCCACCTCCAACAGCACAGCACCTACAGGATACTACATGGTATGTAGGGGGCCACACTTGTAGTCCTAGGTCTTTAGTGCTGAGGGCTCACTTAAATCTATATCCTGCTGACTATGCCAGTTGTCTTGCAATGACAAGGTTCCACCAGTTTGATGGCAGGATGAAGAGGTGAAGAACAGTGGACAGATTTGACATCCTTATTTTTAGGTACCACACAGCTGTGCACATTCGCAGGACAGTCCAGATTTACAGGGGGTCAGCACAATAATGGCCATTTACAGGTAGCGACCTTGGTTATGTAAGTTATTTATATTGGTCAACAATGATGTTGATAATATGTGCTTTTTACAATGGAGCTGGGAGGTGCATGTCTGCTAGAGACCTGCTGACTCAAGACCCGCTACCTCCAGATGCAACCCTTCAGAGCCTGAACCAAAGTGTAGCCATCTTGGGCTACACTTTTTCCAACAAGGAGAACTGCATCAAAGAGAAATGGATGAGGTATCATATGTAGTATCCAAAGCTGCATTTCTATTACACACCCACACACACTCAGGAGCATGCACTACTCCAGATGTTTTTAAAGCCAGTGAAGTTGACATTTCAGGATTAGCAGTCACATAACTTTACTAAAACCTCTCAAGCTGTTATTTAAAGTATATCTTTCCTTCTTTTAAGTTACATTAAGCATTTATGTCATAGTAATGGAATATGGACTAGACAATGATCATTGTGATCTAACAGTAAATATTTTGTTTACTATCTATATATATATATTCCTACATAAGAGTGTAAGTTCTTTGGAGAAATGTTTTGCTTTTTGGATTTTGTTGTTGTTGTTATTTTATTCACTTATGTATCACCAACACTTAGAATAATGCCTCACACAAAGTAACATACAAATTAAATTGAATGAGTGAATAGAAGATTGAAATGATGAACAAATGAACCTATATTTGAGTAGAAATATATGGAAAAATTTAAAATTTACCTGGAGCTTATTGGAGAAAAAGATAAGAACCATAGGTAGTAAATGTGAGCCTTTGACAGATTTGTACACATTTACAAATCATCCCTAAGCAGAGGGACAATCACAGTTTTTAAAATTAATTTTATTGGTGCATTTAGATATACATAATGATCACATTCATCATAGGAAATCTGTACCTGTACATAATATATATTGATTCATCTTTTTGCCCAATCCTCTCTCCTCCCTTAAACACCTCTTCCCCTCCTAAATTGCAAGACTTGTCTCGATTTTTAACTCTGATTTTCATTATTTTACTTTCCCATCCTTCCTTTTCTCTTCACACTTCTCTAATTCCCCTTCCTATTTGAATATTTTCTTCCTATTTATCTCCATCTATTATACATTTTGGTCCCTATTAACCCTTTCAACTTCTCACACCAAAAGAGCAAGGTGATGCTTAAATATGTGTGTTCAATTTATATCACTTAACATTATGCTCTCAGAGTGCATCCATTTACCTAGAAATGTTTCAAATTTATAACTATGGCAAAGTAGTACTCCATTGCATAAAAACAAAACTTCTTTATCCTTTCATCAGTTGATGGGCATTTGGGCTTTTCCAATATACACCTATTACAAACTGTGTTGCTATAAACATGAGTGTGATATATCGATGTGGTATGATAATTTTAATTCTTCCAGGAAGATATCACGAAGAAAAACTTGTGGGTCAAATGGAACCTCTAGTTTTAGGCTTTTGAGAAATCTCCACAGTGATTTCCACAATGGTCGCATCAGTCTACCCTCCCACCATCAGTGAAGAAGTGTTCTTTATTCTCCACACCCCTACAGCATTTGTTATTGGTTGATTTCTAGATAATAGCCACTCTTTCTGGAGTGAGATGGAATTTCAGTATTGCTTTTTCATTTTTTGAGTGATCAGTGATGTTGAACATTTTTCATATATTTATTTGCTATGTATATTCTTTCATCTGAGAAATGTCTGTATTCATTTCAGATCCTATTTGTGGTTTGGGTCTTTAAATTTGAGAGGTCTGATTTTTAAAATTTATTTATATATTCTAGATAATATTTCTTTATCTGAGGAATAGAGCTCAAAAACTAATTTCCCACTCTGTGGATTACCTCTTCACTGTTAGTGGTTTCTTTTGCTATGCAAAAACATTTTAATAAGAGGAGACCCCAGTTGTCAATTCTTTGTAGTATTTCCTGTGCAATCACGGTTTTGTTCATGAAATAATTGTCTACAACTATATCTTGAAGAGTTCTATCAAATTTATCATCCAGTAGATTTAGTGTTTCTATTTAATATTTAGATCTTTTACCCATTTCAACTTTAGCTCAGTGCATGCTGAAAGATATTGTTCTAGTTTTAATCTTTGGCATGTGAAAAGCCAGTTTCTCCAGCACCATTTCTTAAATAAGCTTTATTTCTTCCAAAGAATATGCTTGGCATCTTTGTCAATGATTAGGCAGCTCAGTGTGTTTGGAAGTGTTTCTGCTGTTCTACTCTTCTATTATTCATTGAGTCTCTTTTTTGGTCAGTAAAACGCAGTTTTTATTATGGTAGCTTTGTGGTATATAACTTGAAGTCCAGGATTATGTTGCCTTCTGCCTTCCTTTTGTTGCCCAAAATTGCTTTTACTATTCTAGGTCTCTTCTGCTTCTAAGTGAATTTTAGGAATTTTAGGAATAAATTAGGGATTTCTCTAATCTGTGAGGTGTGCTGTAGGAATGTTGATCAGGTTTGCATTAAATTTGTATAATTTAGGAAGTAAAGCCATGTTCACTAAATTGGTTTTATCTACACAAAAAGAAAGGATATCTTTCCATTTTCTAATATCCTCTTTGACACCCCTTTTTAAGAGTACTGCATTTTTCAGTATTAAGGACTTTTACTTCCTTCATTACATTGATTCATAACTACATTTTTCATGATATTGAGAGGTATGTTTTCCCTAATTTCCCTCTCAATGTGTTTATTTCTGTACAAGAATTCTATTGGTTTTTGAGTGTTGACTTTATATTGAGTTAAACTACTGAATATGGTTATTAAATCTAGAAGACTTTTGGTGGAATTTTAGGGTTCTTCTATATAGAGTATCACATTATCTGCAAATAATAATTTAAATTTCTCCTTTTCAGAGCTTCTGCCTCTCAATTTAGGGAGCCAAGAGCCTGCAGGGGAGTTGGGACTGTGTGAGGTAAGTCCTAGTTCCCCAGGGAGAGTTGGAGACCAGCACTCCTGGCAACTGAGTTTCTAGTGAGCTACCTGGGACACTGAATGGGGCCCAGGAGGTTCAAGAGCCTCAGTCCACCACACCCAGTGGCCTCCTTTCAGTTTGGGAGGCAGAGACCATGCACGGGGACTCTCGGCCTGGGGAGAGCTTAAGACCAGCACTTTCAGCAGTTGAGTTCATATCCACACCCTTAGCACAGGGGATTGGGCACCAGAGGTTCCACCAGGCCCAGTTCACCATGCCCAGCTTCTGCCTCTCAATTTAGGGAGGCAAGAACCTGTGGGGGAGCTGGGACGGCTCCAGGAGCTGAAGATGCAGGAGATGATTCACCACATATCCAAAGGAAGCTTTGGAACACTACTCAAAGCAAGGAAATATACAAAAATGACAAAAGGAAAGACCAAAAGGCAGGCTCAAACCTCCAGCCCATCCCATGAAAGCCTAGGAGCCATGTACATAGAAGAAAATAGAAGCCATACACATGAAATGACTGAAATGATATCAAGTGAAATAAAGAAGCATCTAGGGGAAACTATGGAGAAATTCAAATCAGAAATAATTGCCCAGGTAAAAGAAGAAATGATAAAAGTAGTGAAAGAAATAGTGAACACATCAAGTGAAGACACAGCTAAAAAATTAGAGGAGCAAAGTAAACAGATAGAATCCCTGAATGAACACTATAAGAAACAAACAGAATACATAAAGGAGATTCAAAGAGATATATGAGAAATCAAAAATTCTATTGAAAGCTGCCAAAACCGCCTCAATGAAAGGGAAGAGAGAATTTCAGACCTCAAAGATAAGATCGCAGCTAGTGAACAGGAAAGGAAAGATCTTTTAAAAATAACAAAGAATCAGTAAATAACAATTCAACACCTGCAAGATGATGCAAAGAAAAATAACATAAGGTTAATAGGGATAAATGAAAAAGAAGGGGACAGCCCAAATGATATCAAGAGGATATATACAGAAGTAATAGCTGAAAACTTCCCAAACATGAG